>JARPMJ010004123.1:0-81219 GCA_033366665.1 Phoxinus dragarum
GGCAGGAGGTGGAATAGTGGAGGATCAGGGGGAGGGATGGAGGGCCAGGACCATGAAGGGGAACAGGAACAGGGGATGACAACTTAACCGGCGGCCAGGGCAAAACAGACAGTCCATCGGGCGGCCAGGGCGAAGCAGACAGTCCATCGGGCGGCCAGGGCGGTGAAGACCCCTCGGGCGGCCAGGGCGGTGAAGACCCTTCGGGCGGCCAGGGCGGAGAAGACCCCTCGGGCGGCCAGGGCAGTGAAGACCCCTCGGGCGGCCACGGCGGTGAAGACCCCTCGGACGGCCACGGCGGTGAAGACCCCTCGGGCGGCCACGGCGGTGAAGACCCCTCGGGCGGCCACGGCGGTGAAGACCCCTCGGGCGGCCACGGCGGTGAAGACCCCTCGGGCGGCCACGGCGGTGAAGACCCCTCGGGCGGCCACGGCGGTGAAGACCCCTCGGGCGGCCACGGCGGAGACGACCAGGGTGAAGCCGACCACTCGGGCGGCCATGGCGGTGAAGACCAAGGCGGAACAGAGACAGACCCTGGTCCAGGAACTGCGACAGACGACACCGGCTCAGGAACTGGGACAGACACCACCGGCCCAGGAACTGGGACAGACACCACCGGCTCAGGAACTGCGACAGACGACACCGGCTCAGGAACTGCGACAGACGACACCGGCTCAGGAACTGGGACAGACACCACCGGCTCAGGAACTGGGACAGACACCACCGGCTCAGGCTCGGCAGATGTGACGTGAGCAGACACTGGCTCCGGCTCTGGAACAGCAGACACTGGCTCCGGCTCTGGAACAGCAGACACTGGCTCCGGCTCTGGAACAGCAGACACTGGCTCCGGCTCTGGAACAGCAGACACTGGCTCCGGCTCTGGAACAGCAGACACTGGCTCCGGCTCTGGAACAGCAGACACTGGCTCCGGCTCTGGAACAGCAGACACTGGCTCCGGCTCTGGAACAGCAGACACTGGCTCCGGCTCTGGAACAGCAGACACTGGCTCCGGCTCTGGAACAGCAGACACTGGCTCCGGCTCTGGAACAGCAGACACTGGCTCCGGCTCTGGAACAGCAGACACTGGCTCCGGCTCTGGAACAGCAGACACTGGCTCAGGAACTGCAACAGACATCACCGGCTCAGGAACTGCAACAGACACCACCGGCTCAGGAACTGCAACAGACACCACCGGCTCAGGAACTGCAACAGACACCACCGGCTCAGGAACTGCAACAGACACCACCGGCTCAGGAACTGCAACAGACACCACCGGCTCAGGAACTGCAACAGACACCACCGGCTCAGGAACTGCAACAGACACCACCGGCTCAGGAACTGCAACAGACACCACCGGCTCAGGAACTGCAACAGACACCACCGGCTCAGGAACTGCAACAGACACCACCGGCTCAGGAACTGCAACAGACACCACCGGCTCAGGAACTGTAACAGACACCACCGGCTCAGGAACTGCAACAGACACCACCGGCTCAGGAACTGCAACAGACACCACCGGCTCAGGAACAGGCTCGGGGGGCGTGGCGCTCAGCTCAGGCTCGGCGGGCGTGACGTGAAGCTCAGATTTGGCAGACGTGTGCTTCCTCCATGCATGCAGAACCGCTACTGCGTAAAAGAGGAACACTGCCCTCTTGGCTGTGGCCGGACTTATGGTGGGCAGTTCCGAGACGACAGCGGGCTGCACGGGAACGACCTCCGGGACAACAGCGGACTGCACAGGGACGACAGCGGGCTGCACGGGCACGGCCTCCTGGATGACAGCGGGCTGCACGGGGACGACAGCGGGCTGCACGGGCACGGCCTCTGGGACGACAGCGGGCTGCACTGGAACGGCCTCTGGGACGACAGCGGGCTGTACGGGGACGACCTCCAGGATGACAGCGGGATGCACGAGGACGACCTCTGGGACCACCGGACTTGGGACCACCAGACCCGACTCAGGAACGGACACTGGCTCCGGCTCTGGAACAGCAGATACCGAAGGTCTGAAGGACGTCTCCATGATCCGAGCCAAACGCTCCAAATAACCCCCGGCCATGAGGATGGGCATCTCCAGATCTGTCTCCGGCTGGGCAGACGTGACGCGAACGGTCTCTGGCTGGGCAGACGTGACGCGAACGGTCTCTGGCTGGGCAGACGGAACGTGAACGGTCTCTGACTGGGCAGACGGGACGTGAACGGTCTCTGACTGGGCAGACGGGACGTGAACGGTCTCTGACTGGGCAGACGGGACGTGAACGGTCTCTGACTGGGCAGACGGGACGTGAACGGTCTCTGACTGGGCAGACGGGACGTGAACGGTCTCTGACTGGGCAGACGGGACGTGAACGGTCTCTGACTGGGCAGACGGGACGTGAACGGTCTCTGACTGGGCAGACGGGACGTGAACGGTCTCTGACTGGGCAGACGGGACGTGAACGGTCTCTGACTGGGCAGACGGGACGTGAACAGTCTCTGACTGGGCAGACGGGACGTGAACAGTCTCTGACTGGGCAGACGGGACGTGAACAGTCTCTGACTGGGCAGACGGGACGTGAACAGTCTCTGACTGGGCAGACGGGACGTGAACAGTCTCTGACTGGGCAGACGGGACGTGAACAGTCTCTGACTGGGCAGACGGGACGTGAACAGTCTCTGACTGGGCAGACGGGACGTGAACAGTCTCTGACTGGGCAGACGGGACGTGAACAGTCTCTGACTGGGCAGACGGGACGTGAACACTCTCTGACTGGGCAGACGGGACGTGAACACTCTCTGACTGGGCAGACGGGACGTGAACACTCTCTGACTGGGCAGACGGGACGTGAACAGTCTCTGACTGGGCAGACGGGACGACAGCGGGCTGTTTGTGGACGGCCTCCGAGACGACAGCGGGCTGTTCGGGGACGGCCTCCGGGACGACGGCCTCCGGGTCCTTGGGGAGGCTAAAAGTCTTCCTCCTCCTCCGACGGAAACGTGCATGCTCTGGACTGGGCGGGCACCACGGCGAACAGTTCTCTGGGCTGGGCGGAATCAGCGGCGGATGGAACTCTGGGCTGGACCTCACCAACCCAGGGCCGAAGAGGGGCCAGAGTGGAGAATGGTTTCTTGATTCCTCTCGACCACCTCCTCCACTGCGGCCTCCACGGGTACCGCGAAACTTGACCAATCGGGTCCCCTCAAAAAATTCTCTTCTCTCCCGCTCAGTGGCTGGGGAAGAGATATTGCGAGACATACCGCTGGATCTAGTTGTGACGGAGTCCTTCTGTCACGAACACACACAGGAAACCGTAGATCCAATAGCAGTATTTTATTAAAAGGGTAATCCGTACTCACAACAGTCCAGGCAAGGGTCGAAATCAAAGGCAATCCAAATAATACAAAATAGACACGAACAACAGGAACGGAAGTGTGGGGACAATATACAAGGACTCCGTGACACATACTAAAACAGACAGGGTTATATACACAGGGAAATGACAATGCTAATGGGGAATTGGCTGAGTGCAATGATTAGTGACAAGGGACAGCTGAGTGTAATGAGAAGACAAGGATCGTGGGAAATGTAGTTCAATAGTGTGATGGACACCGTGGGGAAGGAGGACATCTAGTGGTGACCCAAGGAACATAAACCAGACACTGTGACACTCTCCTTGCTTAGAGTGAACCCTTGGTATTTCTAGTTGATGTGATCCTAATGATCTGAGTGATCTGTTGGGTTTATATTCAGTGAGCATATCTGCAATGTATTGAGGTCCTAGGCCATTAAATGATTTATATACCAGTAATAATACTTTAAAATCAATCCTAAATGTGACTGGGAGCCAGTGTAAAGACCTGAGGACTGGTGTGATGTGTTCATATTTTCTGGTTCTGCTCAGGATCCTGGCAGCAGCGTTCTGTATGAGCTGCAACTGTCTTATGGTCTTTTTGGGAAGGCCAGTGAGGAGTCCATTACAATAATCCACCCTACTGGTGATGAAAGCGTGCACAAGTTTCTCTAAGTCTTGACTGGAAACAAAGCATCTAATTCTTGCAATATTTTTCAGATGATAGTATGCTGATTTAGTTAGTGCTTTGACATGACTACTGAAGCTAAGGTCTGACTCTAGAGACACACCAAGATTCCTGACTTGATTTTTAGTTGTTTGACCTATAGAGTGAAGGTATGCATTCACCTTGAGAACTTCATCTTTGTTTACAAACGCAATGACTTCAGTTTTGTCTTTGTTTAACTGAAGAAAGTTTTGGCACATCCAACTGTTTACGTAACTGCCTTTTGTCTACCACTCTTCCTGACTTTCACAGGAGCAATATCATCAATTACACTTTTAACTTTTGATTTAAAAGAATCAAGGAGAAAATCAACAGAGTCAGCAGATATGCTTGGTGTTGAAGATATAGCCTTCATAAATAGTACACTAGTGTTCTCATTTAAGCATCTCTTCTTGACAGACACAGATCTAGCTTCAATGGCAGGAGAGATCAATATATCAAAGAAAATACAGAAATTGTCAGACAGTGCTACATCCTTAATAACAATCGATGAAATGTTTAGACCCTTACTGATAAGTAAATCTAGAGTGTCTCCATGATTGTGTGTCGGTCCATGTACATGCTGAGTCAGATCAAAAGTTTTAAAAACAGTGTTTTGATTTATTTTGCCATATTGTTTTCTGCATTATCTATGTGAATATTAAAATCTCCAGATATAGCAAAACAGTCAAACTCTGAAGAAATGGTTGAAAGGGCCCTCGCACCCGTGCCACTGCCACCCGGTGGCTTTAGGAAGACAGAGCATGGTGGGCAATGTGCATTTAAGTAGGTAAATATAGGAGGAGTATGTCAAAGTCAGTTACAAAAATGTCCTTTATTATGGGGATAATAGCATGCGTTATCACTCAGATAAGTGTTGCTAGCATGTTTTAGCATGTTTCTAGCATGTTTCCCAGATAGCAAACTGACATCGAATCAATGTGGAAACAACGTTTCTCGTGACATTGAAACAACATCGTTTTGCTCATCGAATTAACGTTGAATCAACGTCAGACACGCCATTCAACCGCATTTCAATGTTGAATCGATGTTTTATTTTCGGTGTAATAACGTTCTGAAGTTGATTCAACGTTGAAATTTGATTGATGATTGATACTAACCTTTACAACTAAAAATCAACGTTGAATCGACATCGGTCTGCTATCTGGGTTAGAACTCAATGGCATATTCAATATGTTGCTAGTAATGCATCACAGTGTAAAACGTGTTACTTCCTGTCAACAGTAGGTGGCGCTATTACTTTAACTTAACATTGTCATGCAGATGTGTTCAGGGCAGGACTCTTATCAAATGTGTGAAGTTTGAGGCAGATGGGACATTGCCTTCTTCAGTAACAACAACTTCCTGTTTCATTGCATTAGCATGCTTTAGCACTTAGCTAAGAATTGCTAGCATGTTTTAACATGTTTCTAACATGTATATAACTCAATGGTATATTTAATATGTTGCTAGTACTGCATCACACTGTTAAACATGTCACTTCCTGTTGCCAGTAGGTGGCGCTATTACTATAACTGAAAAGTGTCATGTAGATGTGTTCAGGGCAGGACTCTTATCAAACGTGTGAAGTTTGGGGCAGATTGGACATTGCCTTCTTGAGTAACAACAACTTCCTTTTTTATTGCATTAGCATGCTTTAGCACTTAGCTAATAATTGCTAGCATGTTTTAACAGGTTTCTAACATGTTTATAACTCAATGGCATATTTAATATGTTGCTAGTACTGCATCACAGTGTTAAACATGTCACTTCCTGTCGCCAGTAGGTGGCGCTATTACTATAACTGAAAAGTGACATTTAGATGTGTTCAGGGCAGGACTCTTATCAAATGTGTGAAGTTTGGGGCAGATTGGACATTGCCTTCTTGAGTAACAACAACTTCATGTTGTATTGCACTAGCATGCTTTAGCACTTAGCTAAGAATTGCTAGCATGTTTTAACATGTTTATAACATGTTTATAACTCTATGGCATATTTAATATGTTGCTAGTACTGCATCACAGTGTTAAACATGTCACTTCTTGTTGCCAGTAGGTGGCGCTATTACTATAACTGAATATTCTCATGTAAATGTGTTCAGGGCAGGACTCTTATCAAACGTGTGAAGTTTGGGGCAGATTGGACATTCCATGCCTGAGTTACAGCAAATTCCTATTTAATTGCAGTAATAGCATGCTTTAGCACAGCTAATGTTTGCTAGCATGTTTTAGCATGTTTTAAAAATGTTACCCTATTCACCTGTAGTGTCTCGCCCTAAAAGACCTTGATTTAAGGTGAACTGCTGTTTAAAAGACTGGTAAATAAAGTACATTTTACCTTTTGAAAGTTTTTTTTATTTTTTTTATTTACATGCTGATTCAACATATTCATGTTAAAGTTATCATTATCTTGGATATACTGGTGCAAACTAAGAATCACCTTCCTTGATGCTATTTGGTATTGTAGATAATAACGTATGACAGCTTGATTGTACACATTAATACTAATGCATCAATACTTATAAAGTAACATGAATTCATGACTAATGTATCATTATGTAATTTCTTGTCTTGGCCCTCCAGGAGTACATCTTTAAAAAGTTATCAATTACACATGTTCTATACATATTCAGCTCTTCTAAATCAGATTGTAAAGGGTTGTAAAGAAGTGGAAGAGCAGAGGTGTTGTGACCGCATTTGGATGGAGAAGGAACTGAACGGTAGCAGGAAAGTGGACACATTTTGAAGGGGCAATTGTGGCCCAAAAGAAGAGCAAGAACACCAGATTAACACCCGACTGCATTATGATATAAAGACAGTAAACCAATCCACAAAATAACCACAGAAATAACCATCATCTGTTTAATGAATATGTTTGTGTAGGTATTTCACTCTTGATGGCAGCAGTGGAATCACTTAAATCACTTGAATGAGATGAAATTGTTTTTAATGATGAACGCATCATTGTGTGTTCAATGAGTAAGGTTAAATATTGCAAGACATCTAGTGTCATTCAATGATGTTTGTGACAGTTACTGAGGTCAAATTTATGAACAATTTTACATTGTGCCCTTTTAATACATTTACATTTATTAATTTAGCTGACGCTTTTATCCAAAGCGACTTACAAATGAGAGCAATAGAAGCAATTAAACTAACAGTAGGACAACAGTATGTAAGTGCTATGACCCTTCGCAGTTCAATCTAACGCAGGTTTTTTTTTATTATTATATAAAGATAGAATAGAGGAGAAAGAGTTAGTGTTACTGGATCAAGTGCTGTCGAAAAAGATTCAGCAGCTCAGATTGAGTTAGGCAGACCATTCCACCAGCAAGGAGCAGTCATGGTAAAGGTCCGAGAAAGAGATTTTGTGCCTCTTTGTTATGGCACCACAAGACGCCGTTCGCTTGCAGAGTGCAAGTTTCTGGATGGCACATAAGTTTGAAGTAATGAGTTTAGGTACAGGGGAGCAGTGCCAGTGGTTGTTCTGTAGGCAAACGTCAATGACTTGAATTTGATGCGAGCGGAAACTGGCAACCAGTGCAATTCTTTGAGGAGGGGAGTCTAACTGCAGCATTCTGGATCAGTTGCAGAGGTTTGACAGTGCAAGCTGGGAGACCGGCCAGGAGAGCATTACAATAATCTAGTCTGGATAGAACAAGTGCCTGAACAAGGAGTTGTGTAGCATGCTTTGATAGGAAGGGCTTGATCTTTCGGATGTTGTACAAGGCAAATCTGCATGACCGGGCAGTGCTAGCAATGTGGTCTGTGAAGTTCAATTGATCATCAATTACAACTCCAAGGTTCCTGGCTGATCTTGATGGAGTTATGGATGACGAGCCTAGCTGAATGGTGAAGTTGTGATGAAATGCTGGGTTAGCCGGGATTACAAGTAGCTCTGTCTTCGCAAGGTTTAGTTGAAGGTGTTGGGCCTTCATCGAGCCGGAAAGGTCTGTCAGGCAGGCTGAGATGCGAGCGGCTACCGTCGGATCATCAGGCTGGAATGAGAGGTAGAGTTGTGTGTCATCAGCGTAGCAGTGATAGGAGAAGCCATGTTTCAGAATCATAGATCCTAGTGATGTCATGTAGATGAAGAAAAGAAGTGGTCCAAGCACTGAGCCCTGATGCACACCAGTAGCTAGATGTAGGGTCTTAGACACCTCACCCCTCCACGACACCCTAAAGGACCTACCTGAGAGGTAAGACTTGAACTACAGGAGTGCAGTTCCTGAGATGCCCTTCATCTTTAGGATTGACAGGAGGATCTGGTGGTTAACTGTGTCAAAGGCAGCAGACAGATCCAGCAGGATGAGAACTGAGGATTTGGAAGCGGCTCTTGCCAGTCTCAGTGCTTCGATTACTGAGAGCAGAGCAGTCTCAGTCGAGTGTCCGCTTTTGAAGGCAGACTGATTGTTGTCCAAGAGGTTGTTCTGCGCGAGAAAAGAGGAGATCTGGTTGAAAACGACTCGTTCAAGTGTCTTTGCGACAAATGGAAGGAGGGATACCGGTCTGTAGTTTTCTAGATGTGCTGGATTTAGAGTGGTTTCTTAAGCAGTGGGGTTACCCGAGCCTGCTTGAATGCTGTGGGAAATGTGCCAGTGTGAAGAGAGGCGTTTATGATGTGTGTGAGTGCAGGTACAACAGAGGAAGAAATAGCTTGAAGTAGGTTAGTGGGAATAGGGTCGAGTGAACAGGTAGTAGGTTGACTGGAAAGGAGGAGTTTTGAGACTTCTGTCTCTGAAAGCAAGGAGAACGAGGGTAGAGTGTGTGTGTGTTAGCTGGTAAAATGTGTGTGTTAGTTTGTGGATTGGTAAATTGACCGCTGATGGTGGTTGTTTTATTTATGAAGAATGTTGCAAAATCGTCAGCTGTTAGGGTTGACGAAGGAGGAGGAGGGTTAAGAAGAGAGGAGAAGGTTTTGAAGAGCATGCGAGAGTCAGAATAATTGTTCATTTTGTTGTGATAGTAAGTAGTTTTAGCAGTACATATGTTAGCAGAGAAGGAATAGAGGAGGGATTGATAAAGACCAAGGTCAGTAAGATCTTTGGATTTGCGCCACTTCCTCTCTGCACCCCTGAGTTTCGAACGATGTTCACGGAGAACGTCAGATAACCAGGGGGCAGAGGGTGTGGCGCGGGCTGGCCTGGTGGAGAGAGGGCAGAAGTTGTCCAAGCAGGATTTTAAAGTGGAGGAAAGAGTATCAGTTGCATTGTTAGTATCTAGTGCTGAGAGCTGGTCTGGTGGAGGAAGTGTGGATGAGACCAAAGAGGATAGGCGAGAGGGTGAGAGTGAGCGTAGGTTCCGCCGAAAGGTGACCTGTGGCGGAGTGTGTGTTGTGTTCTGAGGCAGGTTGAGGTTGAGAGTGAGGAGGAAGTGATCTGAGGTGTGCAGTGGAGTGACTAGAGTATGGTCAGTGGAGCAGTAGCATGTGTAAATAAGGTCCAGTTTGTTACCTGATTTATGAGTAGCCGTAGTAGATACTTGTTTGAGGTCAAATGAGGCAAGCAGAGTGTGGAAATCAGCAGCTTGAGGTTTTTCAAGGTGGATGTTGAAGTCTCCAAGAACTATGAGAGGAGTGCCATCCTCTGGGAAGGATGAGAGTAGTACATCAAGCTCTTCTAAGAAACTGCCAAGCTGACCTGGGGGACGATATACAACTACACAATGGATTTTAATAGGACTAGTGATGGTAATAGAATGTGATTCAAATGAGCTGTTGTTACACATAGGTGGCAAATGATTAAATTTCCAATCGTTTGAGATGAGCAGACCAGTACCTCCACCCCTTCCAGTCAGGCGAGGGGTGTGTGAGAAAGTGAATTTAGTGGAGAGGGCAGCCAATGTGGCAGTGTCCTCTGGTCTGATCCAGGTCTCAGTCAGGGCCAGAAGGCTGAGACCTAAATGACTAGAAATAGATGTAATGAAATCAGCTTTATTTACTGCAGATTGGCAATTCCAGAGGGCAATAGGAAAAGAGAAAATAGTACTAGTAGACATCGGAAGGGTACGCAGGTTGTTAAGATTGGAATGCCTCTGACGTGTGGCATTGGATTTACGCATGTTAGTAATAGTAGGGATTAGAAGACACATGGTGTAAGAGCTCACACATAGAAAGATCAGGTGAAAGTTGATTAGAAAAGAGAGGAAACGATAAAACAAATAACAAGAAATTACTACTCAAGTGCCTTGTCGGTGTCCTTGCTCGGTGGAGTCGCACAGGTAGAGTCGTTGGTCTTTACACTCTTCGGTCTTCACACGATGAGGGCTTCACACCGCCGCGGAGCACTAAACCTATTTATACACGCCTAATACCTGATTGTTAAATACAGCTGGCCACGCCCCACTGTTTATCCAAGCGAAACTCAACAGTCACGACACAAACAAAGGCCACGTGCACTTGCGTTTTACCAGAGTAAAACACAGTAAACAACACAAAGTTTCCTAGCAACAAAGAACCGCACTAAAATCGACTGAGAAAAGTAAACACTCACACACTGATGTTCTCTCTTGCTGTTCGACTGCTTCTTCTGATCTTAGATCTTAGATCTTTCTTCTAATCTAGAACATGTTTAATTTAGTTTACCACGAAATGTTAATTAATACATTAATTAACAAGCATGTACTAACGTGTAGTTAAGATGGTATATTCAAGCAAGAATTCATATGACTCAGGTCGTAGTTAAGGTTAGTTCCTCATTAGTACATGTCTTAAAGGTGCAATGTGTAGTTTTTCTACTAAAATGAATACATTTTTTATTGCCTGTGTGTGAAGGGGTTGTAATCTCACAATAAAATGATCCATTTGGCGGGTTTTGCTATTAGCTCTGAAAGCAAGTATTCCTATTTCTATGTGAAGGCTCCGGGTCGGATTTGCTGTGAAATCCAGTGACGTGACTGAGACCTGCATGCGCGCTCCCGAGTCTCTCGCCTCGTCTTCTGACTTTGCACTCAACAGCGACGACAATGCAACTTTATGACATGGAGTCTGCTAAGAAACGATATGCTCCCAAGCACATCACAGACTCCAACACAAACTCCACATAATAATAAAAGCACGCTTATAAATGTATTGGTTGCAATCTGAAACATCACCGCTAGATGTCGCTGAAAACTACACATAGCCCCTTTAACTCATCATTACTTCATAGTAAAGTAATTATTAATTCAGGTATTAGTACATGATTATTCATGTACTGTTATTGTAAAGTGTTACCCGTATTTCTGCTACCCGTATTTCTGCTATTGTAGGCTCATTTTGTAAATGTAAGCAATTAATTTGGACAAACTGGGAGCCTATAAGATGGTACAGATGTATACCTGCTCTGCCAGAATCGGCTTGAAGTTGTGCTTCTTGGCTTGAAGTTGAAGCGGAGCCGCTCGCAAAGTTACAAAAAATGCCGTGCACAGTCACTCCGCCACGCGAAATGGGGTCTCGCACAGTCAACGCGCACGACTGCCCACACCGCGATAAAGTCATTTTTACCCGCGCATCTTCGCTCTCGTGTGGACACGGCGAGTATAAACCAAGCTTTACACAAGACATTAGTGTTGAATTGTGAAATACAGTATTGTCATTAATTTTGGATGCCTGTTTTTGATAGGCGGTGATTCATCATATCAGACTGAACCAAGCAAACATGAAGTGGTGAGTCCAGTTATTGTATTAAATGTTGATTTTTATTCATAATGATATTAAGGCGAGATACTGCAGGTGAATAGGGTAAAAAATTTAATTTACAGATATCACCATGCAACTTTTCCAGTTGATTACTCACATGAATAGAAGAAAAAAATTGAGTAACGCCTTAGATTACAGCCCGGAAAGTACTGCGTAATTTATACTGTAATTTATAACTAAGGGGTACTTATTCTACTATTATGTGACAATCATCACATTTGGGACCAATTTAGCAAGAACATACACTGCATACCTTTTTGTAATAATGGTGTACCAATACAATAGGCTTTTTTTAAAATTACAGGGTACATATCTATGCATTTATACAGTAATCTTTTTAACAAAGGGGACTGAAAACTAAAACAATTCCAACTTTTGCTTAAATATTGGTGAAAGATACTGTCATGATGGTAAGCGGACAACACAGCAGGTTTGGAGAAACAGTCACTTTAATTAGAGCTTGACAAGTCTTGACAAATATGCAGCCTCAAAAGAAACAAAAGACTACCCGAGGTAGTTAGAAACACAGGAAGCGCGTTAAGCGAACAGGAGAACAAAGGTCTGTTAGACTGGAGCTGCGTGGCTGAGTTCCCCGTGAGTGATAGCGTCCGGGAGGCAGACGAGGCGGACAGCGATTCTCTGGATTGGGTTCGGTACCGACACACACGGGTCCACGCGACAGGACTGAGACAGGACAAAAATAGCGTCAGACACAATACTGTTCACAATAGCAAATGCAATACTCCAGCGAGGCCTGATAGAAAGAAGAGCCAGGATATAGGGAAGCAATCAGTGAGAAAGGAGGGACAGGTGATGAGAGTAATAGGCCAAGACTGGTAAAGAGCATCAGCTGAAAGACATGAAAGTAGATTGAAGAGGTATGTGCGTAAATGGGTCAGCGTGTGAGTATGTGAATGGGCGTTACTAGACCGCGTGTGAAAGTGTGCGTGTGTGTGTGAGATAGAGTGAGAGAAAGCACCCAGATCATGACAGTGCCCCCCCCTCAACAGCGCCTCCTGGCGCAATAGAGGAGGAGGACTGGCGGGACCGGAGGAAGTCATCAATGAGTGACTGATCCAGGATATCCCGGGACGGTACCCAGCTCCTCTCCTCAGGACCGTAACCCTCCCAGTCCACTAAGAACTGCCGACCTCGTCCCCGGCGTCGAACGTCCAGCAACTTGTGAACCGTATAAATAGGTGTTCCCTCGACGCGCACCGGAGGTGTGGTAACGAGCGGGGAAGAACGAACGGCGGGTTTAATTCGTGAGACGTGAAACACCGGGTGTACGCGACGTAGGTACCGAGGAAGTCTTAATTGGACCGTGACAGGACTAAGAACTCTAGAAATGCGGAAAGGCCCAATAAAACGAGGAGCGAGTTTACGAGACGCGGACTGAAGGGGAAGGTCGGCAGACGACAACCAGACCCTCTGTCCGCAACGATACTTAGGGCTCTTAATGCGGCGGCGATTGGCTGCTCTACAAGTCTGTCTCCGGGAACGACAGAGCGCGGACCTGACCCCTAACCATGTGCGTTTACAACGACGAACGAACTCCTGCACGGACGGCACCCTAGAGTCCACCTCCTGGGAGGAAAAAATAGGAGGCTGGTAACCTAGGCTGGCCTGAAATGGAGATAGCCCCGTAGCGGATGAAGGCAGGGAATTATGAGCGTATTCGGCCCAGGGAAGTTGTTCTGCCCAGGACGCAGGATTCCGAAAAGCCAAAGCGCGAAAAATGCGACCAATAGATTGATTGGCGCGCTCCGCCTGCCCATTAGTTTGGGGGTGAAAACCCGAGGAGAGACTGACAGAAGCCCCAATAGACCTACAAAACTCCTTCCAGAATAATGCAGTGAATTGGGGACCTCTGTCAGAAACGACATCGGAGGGGAGCCCATGAAGTCTGAAAACGTGTTCTATCAATAACTGGGCAGTCTCCTTAGCCGAAGGTAACTTGGGAAGCGGAACGAAGTGTGCGGTCTTAGAAAAACGGTCTATGATGGTTAAAATCACCGTATTATCTAAAGACGCGGGAAGACCCGTAATGAAATCAAGCGCAATGTGCGACCATGGTCTAGACGGAATAGGTAGAGGTCTTAAGAGACCGGCTGGGGGGGTGTTACTCGACTTGGTCTGAGCGCAGTCCGTGCACGCCGCAATAAAGCGCCGCGTATCCTTCTCGCAAGTGGGCCACCAAAACCGCTGACGAACGGAGGCTAACGTGCCCCTAACGCCGGGATGGGCAGCGAATTTGGACGAATGGGCCCACTGCAACACCGCACGGCGCGTCGAGATAGGTACAAACAAGCGGTTACGGGGGCATGAGTGAGGCGTAGCAACCTGAGTCAATGCGCGCTTGACAAGCCTCTCGATACCCCAGACGGCGGCGCCTAATACGCGTTCCGCAGGTACAATAGGAACGTCGGAAATGGTCTCAACAGTGGGGTCGTAAAGTCGTGAAAGAGCGTCAGGTTTAACATTCTTAGTACCCGGACGAAACGAGATGGAAAAATCAAACCGTGTAAAGAATAGCGCCCACCGAGCTTGTCTAGCGTTCAGACGTTTGGCCGAACTAATATATTCAAGGTTACGATGGTCCGTCCAAACGACAAACGGAACCGAAGACCCCTCCAACCACTGACGCCATTCCTCGAGAGCGAGACGTACAGCGAGCAATTCGCGGTTTCCCACATCATAGTTGCGCTCGGACGGCGACAACTTGTGTGAGAAAAACGCGCAAGGATGAACCTTACCATCCGCGGTCGAGCGTTGAGAGAGGATGGCCCCGACCCCCACCTCGGAAGCATCCACCTCAACAATGAATTGTTTAGAAACGTCGGGGTAAAGTAGAATGGGCGCAGAAGTGAACAGAGACTTCAGACGATCGAACGCATCCTGAGCCGAACTAGACCACACAAACCGGGTCCTAGAAGAGGTTAACGAAGTCAAGGGAGCCACGACCTGACTATAATTGTGAATGAAGCGTCTGTAAAAGTTAGCAAACCCAAGGAAACGTTGAAGTGCAACTCGGGACTCAGGTACGGGCCACTCAGTGACAGCCCTGACCTTGTCCAGATCCATGCTAACCCCTTCGGCAGAAATAACCGAACCCAAAAAGGAAATAGAGTTAGCATGAAACTTGCACTTCTCAGCCTTCACAAAGAGCTTATTCTCCAACAGACGCTGCAAAACCCGCCGAACGTGCTGAACGTGAATTTCGATGGAGGGGGAAAAGATGAGTATGTCATCTAAATACACGAAAACGAAAACGTTAAGCATATCCCTAAGAACGTCGTTGACCAACGCTTGAAAGACGGCGGGAGCGTTGACCAGACCGAACGGTAAAACCCGATATTCGAAGTGCCCCAGGGGGGTGTTAAACGCCGTCTTCCATTCATCCCCCTCCTTGATGCGGATCAAATGATAGGCGTTGCGGAGATCGAGTTTAGTAAAGATCCTTGCGCCCTGCAAGAGCTCGAAAGCTGAAGACATAAGTGGTAGGGGATAACGGTTCTTAATGGTTATGTCATTCAGCCCTCGATAATCTATGCAAGGACGCAAGGACCCATCCTTCTTCTTAACGAAGAAAAACCCCGCCCCCGCCGGTGACGTCGAAGAAACGATAGTACCCGCGTCTAGACACTCAGATAGATAACTCTCAAGAGCCTCACGCTCGGGCGCAGATAAAGAATATAACCGTCCGCGAGGAGGAGTGCTACCGGGAACGAGGTCGATAGCGCAATCATAGGGCCGATGAGGGGGAAGAGAGGCGGCACGTGCCCGGCTGAACACCATCCCGAGATCCTGGTATTCCTCCGGAACCCCGGACAAATCCCCGAGCTCCTCCTGAATAACAGAGACAGAAGAGACAGAAGGAGGAGCAGAAGTCAAACAGTTAACATGACACGAGACATTCCACGACACAACAGAATCCTTACACCAATTAATCTGAGGATTATGCTTAATAAGCCACGGATGGCCTAAAACAACAGGATGAAAGGGAGAATTAAAAATAAGAAAAAACATGGTCTCACGATGGTTACCAGAAACCGTGAGTGTCAATGGGAGAGTCTCTCGTCTTACTCTAGGAAGGGAACTTCCATCAAGCGCGAATAGGGGCGTGGCTCCCTCAAGCTCTCTGAGCGGGATACCCTGAGCGCGCGCCCAAGTCTCATCGAGAAAACACCCCTCCGCGCCCGAGTCAATGAGGGCCTTACAGGTGGCAGAAAACCCCGGCCATCGCAGGTGGACATCAAAGGTGGTGTAGGAATGTGGTGGAGAGTCCAGAGAAGTCGCGCTCGCCAGTAGCCCTCCCTTTACCGGCGAGCGGAGGCTTTTAACGGACATGAAGAGACAAAGTGTGTAGCCGAAGCACAGTAGAGACAAAGACGGTGGATGATCCTTCGCTCCCTCTCCTTAGAAGAGATGCGAATATTTCCCACCTGCATGGGCTCTGTCTCGTCCTCCACGACGGAATGGGCGGCGGGAGTCGTCGATGCCAGAAGCGAAGATTCCATGTCTCGGGCTCTGCGTCGTAAGTCGAAACGCTTCTCGATGCGAATGGCCAGTTCGATCAGCGCATCTAGGCGGCTGGGCACCTCTCGTGCCAGCACCTCATCCTTGACTTGAGCGTTGAGACCCTCGAGGAAACGAGAGAGCAAGGCGGGCTTGTTCCATCCGCAAGTAGTGGCCAGGGTTTGGAATTCAATGGAGAAATCAGCCACCGAACGTCTACCCTGCCGGAGTGAAGACAGCACCCGAGCAGCCTCCTCCCCGTAGACTGAGCGATCGAAGACTCTTATCATCTCCTCCTTGAACAGCTGGAAACGTTCGACACATTCTGCCTCAGCCTCCCAGGCCGCCGTGGCCCACTCGCGCGCTCTTCCCGATAGAAGAGATATGACATAGGCTACGCGGGGACCGGTCTCTGGCATAGGTGGTGGGCTGGAGAGAAAACACAACCTCGCACTGTGTTAGGAAAGCTCTGCATTGGGTTGGCTCACCAGTGTAGTTTGGCGGATTATTGATGCGCGGCTCATGCGCGTTTGGCAAGCCCGGAGAAACAGGTGGATTGTAGCGGAGCTGATGAAGCTGCTGAGTGAGGTCATTAACCTGGACTGCCAGCGTGTCGACGGCATGTCGAGCCGCGGAGAGTTCCTGTTCGTGCTTTCCCAGCATAGCACCCTGGAGCTCGACCGCTGAGCGTACCTGATCCTCCGCTGCTGGGTCCGATGGCTGGCTGGAGTATTCTGTCATGATGGTAAGCGGACAACACAGCAGGTTTGGAGAAACAGTCACTTTAATTAGAGCTTGACAAGTCTTGACAAATATGCAGCCTCAAAAGAAACAAAAGACTACCCGAGGTAGTTAGAAACACAGGAAGCGCGTTAAGCGAACAGGAGAACAAAGGTCTGTTAGACTGGAGCTGCGTGGCTGAGTTCCCCGTGAGTGATAGCGTCCGGGAGGCAGACGAGGCGGACAGCGATTCTCTGGATTGGGTTCGGTACCGACACACACGGGTCCACGCGACAGGACTGAGACAGGACAAAAATAGCGTCAGACACAATACTGTTCACAATAGCAAATGCAATACTCCAGCGAGGCCTGATAGAAAGAAGAGCCAGGATATAGGGAAGCAATCAGTGAGAAAGGAGGGACAGGTGATGAGAGTAATAGGCCAAGACTGGTAAAGAGCATCAGCTGAAAGACATGAAAGTAGATTGAAGAGGTATGTGCGTAAATGGGTCAGCGTGTGAGTATGTGAATGGGCGTTACTAGACCGCGTGTGAAAGTGTGCGTGTGTGTGTGAGATAGAGTGAGAGAAAGCACCCAGATCATGACAGATACTCTTGTTTCATGTAGTGGTGCTTTGTTACTCTCTTCTTCCATGTAGTTACAGGGTAAGTACAATAAAAATACATACACACAATCTAATATCACTGACTCGGAAACCTTGATAGTAGAATAAGTACCCCTTAGTTCTATAATACTTACAGTATAAATATTTGTTTAATTCTCCTGGTTGTTATCACTGTATTCCCCAAACTTGACATATTGTTCCCTTATACTTGCATGCAAGTACTTCACAGGTACACTATAATTACAGAAAGTTACGCCATAAATTCGTCTTAATTACGCAGTACTTTCCGGGCTGTAATCTAAAGCGTTACCAAAAATTGATTACAAGTTTTCTGTAATTTTATGTTTAAATATGCTAATCAGGCTATATCTAATTAAATATGCACTGATCTGCATATATTTTGAAGTGACGAATCTGACCATTGAAAAAAACAAGGTTCAAAATTAGTTTTGCATTTTGTTGACATATTCAGTGAAAAGATATTACCAGGGGATTATGAAGAAGATCTCATTTTGTTACCCTGTAAGTCAGAAAATATTGCCAATAGCCTTAAAAAAAATATTTCCGCCCTATTTTTAGGCATAAAATGTCATATAAATCAGGCCAAGAATGATATATCAATAAATCCCTCTGGACAAACCTTCACAATATAGTTAGGAATACGACTGTAAAGTTTGGTGTATGTAGGTGCTACAGAAGTGGAAAATCGTCATTCGGGGTGAGAAAAAACTCATTTTGAGAAACGGCCTTTGAAGATTAATTGCATATGAGATTCTACACAGTTCAGCGCATTTGGATCGGCGGTTCGTAGTTCGACTGATAGAGTCTGTTTTTCAAAGATGGATTCTGCTTATATACGTGAAGTTGACTGTATGTATAAAATATCTTCTTATTAAACTGTCTGGACACTGTCAAAGTTCTCAATGCTTCGGTTTGCATGTAGGGACCCTCATTATGCTACCGTGTTAGTGTGGGGCTATTTTGAGCCTTGTTAGTGGTATTAACAAGCGATTTTTATTTGTCATTACTCCATGCCCCATATACTAGCGTTATACTAGCGTTATAGGCTAAACTGTTTTTAGAGATAAAACTATTTACATTCGATAATCATGAAAACAAATCTCAGATAACGGTTGACTAGGTAACAATGTGTAATTAGACCAAAGGTTCATTTTGCGCTGGAGTTCTCCTTTAATGTCTAATGCCTTCCATCCTGACAATCTTCAGAGCTAGAAATAATTTATCTGTCTCTCCTCAGGATTCTCACATTGGTTGTGATTTTAAGGAGATTAAAGACACTCAAAAACAATTACCAACAAACCCCTCTGATTCTTTTAACTTCCCATACGCCACAGCCCAATTACCCACAAACCCCTTTGATTCTTCTGACTTCCCATATGCCACTGCCCAATTACCCACAAACCCATGTGTTTCTTCTAACTTTCTATACACCATTGACCAGTTACCCACAAACCCCTCTGATTCTCCTAACTGTGTTTACGCTACAGTTGAGAAAGCCACTGGTGACTCTCAGTGCTGCATCACATCTGCTGACGATCTGAATTACACAGTGGTGAATTTCCACAAGGAATCGGACTGTCCTGATAATGTCAGTCTCAGAAATAATTATTAATAATCGTAATTTTTTGGTCTATGACGCCGTGAATAGCTGGAAAATCTCTGCACAAGTTGAGTGAGTGTGATACTGAAATGGGAAACATGCAACGGCGCTGGCAAAGTGTCTACATAAATGGTGTATTAGATGTGAGATGACCAACTTAATTACTCGCCCTCATGTTGTTCCAACCCCGTAAGATTTTTGTTCATCTTCGGAACACAAATTAAGATATTTTTGATTAAATCTGAGAGCTGTCTCACTCCTCCATAGGCTTCTATTGTAATTTAAACTTGCCAGCCCATAAAGTCATTAAAGACATCGTTAAAATAGTCCAAGTGACCACAGTGGCTCAACCATAAGTTTATCAAGCGACGAGAATACTTTTTGTGCGAAACCCCCCCAAAAATAACGACTTTATTCAACTATTAATTTTCTTCAGTGTGGGCCTCTGAGTGAGTTCACGTGTAACAGCGCAGCGCTTCTGGGGTGCGTTTCCCGAAAGCATCGTTAGCCAACTATGGTCGCAAGTTCCGTCGTTATCAGCATAGTTCAACGAGTCGGTGTTTCCCTAAACCATCGTTCCAACGAACGTTCGCAAACAGCATCGCAAACTTGTGTGGTTGGAACGACAGCTCTGGAGCTGTGGTTAGAAGCATAGTTTTTAGTTTACATGAGATGTAGACTGAATAAATCCTTATCTTTAGCAAAATAAGCAGGCTGACATTCAGTACAAACCCGTGTTATTTATTTAGAATACATACAAATGTAATTTACGTCTTTTAGTTTGTCAAGAGATTTAAAGCACCGTTTTGAAGACTGCGCATGTGCGAACTATTGAGTCTGGTAATAAAGCAAATGGGAATAGGAGCAGGCTTCACTCAATGATTGGACTTAAACTTTAAGAGTGCTGGCCTGAATAATTAGAATATATAAAACAGGAGAGAGGCCGCACTATGCATAAATAGTTTAATTTGCACAAACGCGTTTCGGCGCGTGCCTTTGGCACACTGAAGAAGGCACGTGCCGAAACGCGTTTGTGCAAATAAACTATTTATGCATAGTGCGGCCTCTCTCCTGTTTTATATAGTCTGGTAATAAAGCAAAATATCTGAGAAAAATTAGAAATGGTCTTCAGATGCCATGTCTGTAACTTATATGACAAAATCTAGCGTTAATTCGATCTCAAACAGATTAATAAAAATAAGTTATTAGTCCACCACGTGCGAGACGTCATAAACCAATGTGGTTGAACGATACTTTGCGACATACGGTTTCGGGAAACAGTCGTGACTAGCTAGTTGATTTCTCCAACGATGCATTGTACTATGGTAGTTAAGCAGTGAGCTATATAGTTGTACGGAAACGCACCCCAGGGTTGTACGTCAGAACGTAGGCTCACTATTGGCCAGCATCACACGCATCCCACACATGACCAGCGTCGGCCAATAGTGAGCCTACGTTCTGATGTACAACCCAGAAGCGCTGCACTGTTACACTACATGAACTCACTCAGAGGCCCACACTGAAGAAAATGAAGAGTTGAATGAAGTCGTTTTTTTTTTTTTTAGACAGCTTTCAGATTTAATCAAACATATCTTAATTTGTGTTCCGAAGATGAAGGAAAGGCTTACGTGTTTGGAACAACATGAGGGAGAGTATTTACTGACATAATTTTTGGGAGAACTAACCCTTTAATGTATAAGATCATTAATGACTGTGTTTATGTACCTGTTGCTGTAAACGGATGTGATGTTGATCCCAAACTTTTAACAAACCTCAAGAAGCAAATGTTTTTTGTAAGAGGCATGTCAAATGAGCGGACAGATGTGATGCGGATGTGTATTAATGCTTGCGATCCAATTTGTGCTGCTATCAGCTAATACTAGACCTGGTGACTGAATTTGGCAGCTTTATTAGAATTGCTGACATATTCTGTAGATCTTTTTGTACGTGTGTGATTGAATTATGTGTAATCATCACGGTGTCAAGAAATAGACAGACTGATGTTTGTGAAATTGTTAAAATAAGTTGATTACATTCTTGAGAAAAACACTGTGATGCGTATAAAATGTCTACAGATTATGTATGATGATGACACTGTTATTTTTTAATTAAATAAAAACCCAAAACACTTAAATCATTCTTTTGAAAAGTTATTCAAAAGTTATTCTTTTGTGGAGACTGAAGTGACAATATGAGTGACTGATATGTCAGAAAAATATATATATATATATTTATTACACACCTTCTAACCCAGGTTCTTTAGGAGGTAAGAAATGTTTAAAAGAAACTGGCTTGGCAGCGAGGATGCTTACACAGAACTGCCCCTCTAAAATATAAAAAGGATTTTTGTTGATATGCAGTACCAGGACGATCTAGTTGATATATCTGCATACGTCAAAGAAAATGACAACAATCATTTTCTGATGACATGGATAAATCTGTTCAGCAAATACGCCTGGACGTTTGTCTTAAAAACAATAGTGGTACTAACCTGGTTTTACACTGCAAGTGACTAACCTGCATTTACACTACAAGTTTTAACACTATACCAAGGCAGTCATTTTGACTGTTTAAAAATTTTGCAATGTAATAACTTTGTTGAAATAAAACTAACTGCAAGAAAAACAAAACAAAGGACACTTGTGACAAATGTCATAAGGTTGTGTGTGGGAGCTGCACATGGAAGGTAGAGATTACCTGTGTTGACTGTAAGTAACTGATACTTTGCAGTTAGGTTTGAATTTAAGGTATCTTGCTCTGTGAATATGGTATTTGCCCATACAAATGAAGTTTAAGACATCATCTAGCTCTTTATTTTCAGAGACATCAGAGTGAAAAATAACTTTTGTGACAGAAATATTACACAGCTGGCGAAACACAAGAAGTAAGGAAGCTGAAATCTGAAACCAAAAATGTTCAGTATAAGAATAGAAGTAGAATAAGTGTAAAATAGATTCTCCCTCCTCAAGAAGAGCAGTGGGGGAAACATGTTGGTCAAATTAACTTAAATATTTATTTCAAGGGTTATAAAGATCAATCATTTTTATTTTATTATTAAACAATAATTTTTTTGGCATACCTTATGAAATTTAATATTTAGGATAAGTGCTAACCATTTCCCATAAGCTTTAACTAGCAGGGATTAAGTTTCTTAAAAACTGATTTGTATATTAAACATCCAGTATATTAACCCCATGATATAATATATATATATAATATATATAGTTGAGGGTTATTCAAATTCAAATTACAGAATAATTTATAAGATTTCACCAAAAACAACAAATTAGAAGGAATTGTATTTGTAAGATTAATGTAGTTCTGTTTTGATGCCACAGTCTGGATGCTTCTTGATGCTATTTCCGCTTCTACTCAGGTGTTTCCGGTAACAGCGTCTAGCGCACCTACATGCCAAAGTCACTTTTGACTCCGCAGCCATATTTGCAACGCGTCCGAGCAACTATTTTAGGCATCCAAGACCAATTCCTATCTATTTGAATGGGGGAATCCCGGAATCTCAAACAATTCAATTAAATAACATATTTCAAATCAGCAACAAAATCTGACATGAACCGTCCCATAAATGTTGTTTCTTATGCTGAACTAGCGTCAAAAAGCTTATTTTTCAGGCAGACCCACCAATGCGCATGTGCAAGTCTCAGAACACTGACTGTTTCTATAGCAACAGCAGCTGCGATGACGCGATGACTTTATTAATCAGTAATTGGCTTATTAACTGAGAAGTTAATTCTGCCATTGCATGTTGCAGCTTTCCCATTCATAAGTATACTTATTACATATTATAATATGAGTGCACCGTCTTTGATACAGACAGTTACTCATGAGAACGCAGATTATTATTACATTTTATGGCTGTCAATTGATTAAAACATTTAGAAATCAAAAAGTAATATTTTTTATTTATTCTGACATTTAACTAAAGCTAAATTTCTCATCGCATGAACCCTTTTGCCAACTTTGTGGGCAATAGTTGCCATCCTATCCAACATAAAATGTCCAATCATGGACTGCTCAGAATTACCACTGTATGATTCTCACTAAATTAATAATTTCCCTTAATTATATACATGACATCATAATTATGCAGGCGACAGACAGACAGAAAATCCCACTTGAGGAAATATTCAGGTCTGTGGGTTTTTATAGTATTTCACAATCACCAGTGTCTTGTTTTTTTGCATGCAACTGTTTTGTTTTCTGGGCTCTTTTAAAGATGTTGTCTATGGTGTAGTAGTGCTTCCCTTCATTTCTCTTCACCATTTCATCAATCTTCATTAGCATTTCTATGGACTGAAATCGGTTCCACATTGTCTTATTCCTGAATGAGTGAAATCTGCCACCGCAGCAGACAATCAGTGATTGTAGATCATTGTGTATTCTGATATACTCTTTCAAAGGATCTTTCATCAGGGATTTCAGCAAATCAGTATGAGTGAAAAGAACGATTGTGTGATTTAAAACATCTCTCTCAAGGTTCTGCTGAAGCCATTTCATCATGTTATTCTCTTCCTCTGTGAATCTACTCACTCTGAGGACTAGTAGAAACACACGAGGACCAGGAGCAGACATTGCTAAGCTTTTCTCTATTTCAGACTGTTGAATGAAGCAGAAGGCACCTAACATTATGGCTGGAGTGTCTACTATTGAGATGGTTCTTCCAGACACCACTGTTGCTTGTTTCTCACAGTTCGTTGTGGTTGACACAGGACTTGCTCTGAAAGCATTTCTGCCCAGGATGGTGTTTCCTGCTGAACTCTTTCCTGATGCCAGTGAACCCAGCAGCACAATCCTCAGATCTGTTTGAGCGAGAGGAATTCAATTCAATTCAATTCAAGTTTATTTGTATAGCGCTTTTCACAATACATATTGTTTCAAAGCAGCTTTACAGAAATGCATTTCAAAAATATACATACAAAAATACAGTTAGTTAATCATAAAATTTAGGGCATAACATATCGCCGGCGTTGGGTCGTCTCTTCACAGGCGTCGAGTCGTCTCATCACAGGCGTTGGGGCATCTGAAGTCTCCATGAGAGGCTGGATACATAACTGGAGCTGACGAACTCTATTTGAGTTATAGGGACAGGCGTCCCGAGATAACAACAAAAAAGGCAGATGGGAAATAATTAGCGTAGCTGCTGTTCATAATATGAATGCATATGATCTGATTTAACTGTAGTATAAAAGGTATGAGATGCATCATGTGAATGCTTGGCTAAAGAGATGTGTCTTTAATCTAGTTTTAAATATAAAAAGGAATGTATGAGGTCATTTTTTACTGAAAATTAAACAAATAGATATTGTATGTGTGCGGGGAAAGCGGAACCTTTGTTTTCTTCCATGTTTCCCGAGGGGATTAGTTGAGTGTAACATTGCCCGGCCTAATTACCGCTGATGCGCGGCAGGTGTGTGAGAGAGAGGAGCGACGCTTGCACGGGCTTCCTGCTTCACAAGAGGAGGATAAAAGAGCCGTTCAGAAGAGAGGAAATGGTCAGTCTTGTCGGTCGTCTTCAGTCTGGGTCGTTCTTGTGCAGTCTTGGTCTTGGGGTAGAAGATCTCTTGTTTGGGTGCTTACGTTGGAAATGGTAAACTGGGAAAATTCGTGTGGATGAAGAGCTGCTATTGGAGTCTGCTGTTCAGAGTTCGTGTGGAAATCTACTGGATGGAACTGCTGCTTGGATCTGCGCTGTGAAGAGGAAAAGAGAGAGAGAGAGAGAGATAAGTGAATTAGTTACATCATTGAAACAGTTGCAAAGCTTGAAGAAAAGACAGTGAATGTACTATTGACCATTGACGAAGGGCTCTGTTCCAGAGTATATTGGAGGAGAACTGAGAGTTGTATTTTCCCATTGAAATGTATGGATGGATCGAGGCTTCTGATCAGCTCTAATGTGTGAGTGATTTGCAGTTTGTTTGCCTTACCTGATACACGCCGAATTAATGCTGTGGATTTGTAGTGAACACGAGTGTTTGTTATGCTGAGAAGAGTCTCCCCATACATGCTTTCATCTTTAAAAAACGATCTACTTGTCTCTATCTGAACCCCAGAATGATACTACTGAACTGGTGAAGTAATGCTTTGTATTATCCTCTTTTCACGCTGAATATTGGAGTAACGTAAAGCCTCATTGAAGTCTCCTGATAACTCTCTCTCTCTCTCTCGCTGAAGTTTCGAGTCTGGGGAAGAACCGTACCGCTGTGGAAAAGTCTGAACTGTCATATTTACTGTCTGAGCTCTGAAGATGTACAGCATCATGGGTAAAACTGCCTATTAAGTCTCTCATTAATGTCCGATGAGAGTGGTTGTTGCCGAGTGAAGAATCCCGAGTCTGCAGCTCTGCTGCGAAGTGAGCTTTTAAAGTCACCGTTTTACTTCTATGTCCTGATAAGAGGATCTGATGTTGAGAGAAGAAACATTACCCGTTGCTCACTGCCTGTGTCCTGAAGTATGCAGTTGCTGTGAAGTGAGCTTTTAAAGTCACCGTTTTACTTCTATGTCCTGCTAAGAGAATCCGATATCGAGGAGGATATATTACCTGTTACTTACCGTCTGAGTCCTGCAGATGTGCAGCAACGCTGTGGAAGTAAGCTTTTAGAGTCACTGTTTCACCATTGTGTCCCGACGACGTATCTGATACTGAGAAGAATGCATTACCTGTTACTTACCGTCTGAGTCCTGCAGATGTGCAGCAACGCTGTGAAAGTAAGCTTTTAGAGTCACTGTCTCACCATTGTGCCTCGACGACGTATCTGATACTGAGAAGAGTATATTACCTGTTACTTACCGTCTGAGTCCTGCAGATGTGCAGCAACGCTGTGGAAGTAAGCTTTTAGAGTCACTGTCTCACCATTGTGCCTCGACGACGTATCTGATACTGAGAAGAGTATATTACCTGTTACTTACCGTCTGAGTCCTGCAGATGTGCAGCAACGCTGTGGAAGTAAGCTTTTAGAGTCACTGTCTCACCATTGTGTCCCGAAGACCTTGGAGAATCGATCCCGCGGCTACTCCGGTCCAATAGCCCTATACAAGAAGAGCTTCTTATCCTCTCCTCAAGTTGATTGTTGTTTAATAAAAATTGTTACTTTGAACTCAAATACTTGCCTCCTCATCTGTCCATCTGTTGCGTGCCTGTGGTGTTGGCTCCTCACGGTGGTGCCTGGAGTCAGGGGCGGCTGGTCCTCCGAGTCTGCCCCGGCCTGCACCGGTGACATATGCAATACTTATTGCGCAGCAGAGTTGTGATCAGCATGGATAGACAAATTACAGTTTAATGGCGCTTTTTCACTGCATGGTACGGCTCGCTTAAATAGTACCACCTTGGTTGAGGCCTTTAAAATGAATCCATAACTTCCAGATGAACCCTATGCACTAAATAAATTATGCAGTCTTAGTATTTTCTTTTGTTCTTTGCTTATATTTTTCCTCTTTGTTGTGGCCTTTTAGTATCTTGTATTGTGACGTTCAAAGATCTGTATCTGAATAAAGCATTTTGTTGATTGTAACCATTCATAATTATAGATGCATATGATGATTCTTGATGTGTGCCTGAAAGATAAAGTATTTCAAACCTTTTAGTGCAGAATAACTTTTAAAACTTGAATAAAGTCGTTATTTGGGAGTTTTTGCGAACAAAAAGTATTCTCGTTGCTTCATAACATTAATTTTGAACCACTATAATCACATGGACTAATTTAACGATATCTTCATTCAGCAATGACGTTGCTGCCCATATGGTTCAGAATCAGAAGCCTCTTGGATTTCATCAAAAATATCTTAATTTTAATCTTACGGGTTTGGAACGACATGATGGTGAGTAATTAATGAAAGAGTTTTTCATTTTTGGGTGAACTATCACTTTAACAACACAACTTAAGTAAAACATCTTTGAGAAATGTAAGGTATTTTCCTCATATTTTACAAGCACACTCAACTAATTACATTTTAAAGTGTACATATAGTCACATTTTTCAATATATAAAAAGTGGCAATTCCTTATGTTTTATTCAATATATTGTAATATATTAACGTAATATATTATATCATAAATATATGAAAATATATGTTCATTCCGTAAAGGATTAGAGGGCTGTTAACCAATAAATAAAAACTATATTAATTCATTATACTGACCTTCATATGCTGATGCCATAATAACTTTTTGATTCTTGTTTTTTCCCTCCTGCCAATTATCATCAGTGAACCTCTCTGTTCCCCTCTGTTCTTCTTTGATGGAACAGAATAGCAACCTCCGAACAGTCTGCTGAGACCAGCACAATTTAAGAGTACCAGAGTGTTGGCCTCTTCCCCAAACACTTACCTACAGTTTTTTATTCATTTTGGTACTATTTTTACAAGTAACTGATCCATATTTAAAACTCTTAGTATAAAACTACAAAATTATCACTTATAGCAAATGAAGAACACCTTTGTCTTGTTTAGAGGCACGTGAGTGGGTGAAGCTGCCCTTGATGGTGTACCGCGAACCTCCCGGTCTATCCAGCTCCGGAAGAGCTCGTGGTCTTCCTACTGGGCTTGGACGAGCGCTTGAAAGCGCCGTTCTTGGTCGTCCCTCATACCCAGCAGTGCTTCGTGATGTTCCTGATGCAGACTCGCGAGCGAATGGATGACGTCCGCAAATGGCGTTACCAGCTGCAGGGACTGCATGCCGGCGGCGGGCCCAACGATCTTCTTCCTCCTGGGTTTCGGCACCAGTGTGATGAGGTTCAAGGGTTTTTGGCAGGAAGAAGACGGAGTCGGCGTGACTGGGACTCGTACTTTATTATGACAAAATGAAACATATAAACAAAAGGCGCGCACACAGCGCTTTCACCGTAGCCTCGCTACAGCAGTCTTAACGTACCAGAACGTGGCACCCCGTTACCAGGGGACGAAAGCGCGTGAGCGCTTTGCTCACTGCTAACATCTTTATATGGAAGAGCTTCTCCCGCTCTGACCACAGGCCAAAAAGCGGTCTGCCCTCGAGCAGCGCTCCCCATCTTGCGTTGGATGCGTCCGTAGACACCACCCTCAGTCTCGAGGAAGTCCCCAGGCTTACACCTGAATGGTACCAGTCTTTCGACCCCCAGAGGTTCAAAGCTGTGGTGCACGCATGATCGACCTTGAGGCGAAAACGACCGGTTGCCCACGCACTGTGAGGCACTCTCTCTTTGAGCCAGAACTGCAGCGGGCGCATGCGCAGCAGGCCCAGCTGGAGAACTGATGATGCTGAGGCCATCAGACCTAGCATCCTTTGAAAGCTCTTGAGAGGGACTACAGCGCCGCAGTGGAAAGAGCTGACTGTGCGCTGAATATCCAGTGTGCGCTGGGGTGACAGCTGTGCTGTCATCGACAGCGAGTTCAGTTATATTGCCAGAAACAAAATAGTCTGACTCAGAATTCGCTACAAAATAGCGAACTCTTTTCCCAGTTTACTGTTAAACCAAGATTGTCGAGGTTGTTCAGTAACATGGCTCTGTGCTCCACGATCTCTGAGTGAGATTGGGCTAGAATGAGCCAGTCGTCCAAATAGTTCAACACTCGAACGCCCCTGAGTTTGAGGGGTGTGAGTGCTGCGTCCATGCACTTCGTAAATGTACAGGGTGCCAGGGACAAGCCGAACGGCAGGACTGTGTACTGATATGCCTGACCCTCGAAGGCGAATCTCAAAAATCGCCTGTGACGTGACGCAATCTGTATTTGAAAATACGCGTCCTTTAGATCTATCGACACAAACCAGTCCCCTTGGCGAACATGCGCAAGGATTTTTCTGGTCGTGAGCATCTTGAACTGATGCTTCATAAGCGCTTTGTTCAGTTGCCGCAGATCTAGTATGGGTCTGAGACCCCCGTCTTTCTTGGGTACCAGGAAGTATCTGCTGTAAAGCCCCCCTTCGCTTTGAGCTTGAGATAAGGGTTCTATTGCCCCTTTGCTCAACAGTTTCTGAATTTCGGCTCAAAGTAGATGTGCTACATTCGAATCTACCGTGGTCTCGACGCGCGCCGCTCGGCAGCGAGGGCGTCGGCGAAACTGCAGCGAATAGCCTTCTTTTTTTTCATTTTTTTTTCATTTTTTTTTTTTTTTTCATTTTGAGACCCCGGGAAGCTTCGCCCACGCGACTGCACGGGTTGCTAGGGGCTGAGTGTGAAGCGCGCTCTGATCGGTTCGCGATACAGCGGCTTTGGTGAGCTGTGACGTAAGCGTCATGCTCGTAACATCTGAGGCAGGAGGCTGATGACAGCGGGCAGAATGTTCGCGCTCGACCCCTCTACTGTGGTAAACCGGGAGGGGGAGGGCTGGACAAGTTCCACTGGAACTGTAATGCTTGTGTGTGGGTGTGGGCGCGGGGGAAGCGGGCACATTTACCACCTTTATAGCATCGCTCGCCTGGGCAGAGCGCCTGCACGCTGGTTTCGTTTTTACAGAAACTGTGAGGCATGCAGGAGGTAGCATAAGTGGGCACTGGGTCGTGGGTACGTTTGCTACATTTAATACGCAATCGACCTGAGACGATTTTATGTGCGCGAGCCCCGTGTGTGGGGCTGTGTTTGTGTGTAGGGATGGGCACATTATAGTGGGCAGTCTTACTACACATGAAACACCATCGGCCGTGGCCGGGACACCAGAAAATACGGTCTTTAAAGGATTTATCTGGGTAGCCGTGAAAACGGCTTTTGTGTGCAGGCAAGCGGGCAATGAGACAGGCTTGTTGGCTGCTATATACACTGGACCAGTCACTTCTCTTGGGACTGGACGAGCGGCAAACTTAGGTGAGGGTCCGGCCGCAGCGGGACTTGAACACCGTCGTTTTCCTAGGAGTGCTAGGATGATTTCGGGGCCTCTGGCTTCAACGACGATCTTCGGCTGCGGGCCACGCATCGCGGGGCGGCGGCTGGAAGATCGAGAGCGCGGTCTCAAGCCTTTGAGGGCAGCGCCATCTTAGCACGCCGTCAAGTGGAGGGCGGGCATAAGTGTGCTGCTATAGGCTCTTCGACCGGCGGGAGGGAGAGGTAGCCTCTGTTCTTGGCGTCGTCGACAGCGGAGAACGCCAGAGAAACAGAGAACCGTGTCCTGATCGAAAACGCGGAGCTCCAAGCTCTAGCGACCTCTTAATGAAGGTCAGGAAGGAACGGCGCAGGTGAAGTGCGCTCCCCGGGCAGGAAGTAGCCGTCCAGACGGTTGTGGGCGGGCTGCTCGGGCGACACCCACTCGAGGTCAAGGCTCGCCGTGGCCTGAGTGAGCACGCGAACTAGCTCCGCCTCGATGCTCGCTCTCTTTCCCGTCGAAGCATGGACAGGAGGCGCGAGATCCTCAGAGCTCGCCCAATTGTTGACAAATTAACAAATTGTTGATCACTTTTTATTAAATCATTACTTTGTAAATTAATTAAGAAATTGTATTTATCACTTTTTATTAAACCGTTCCTTTGTAGTCTATAAGTTAAAACTTGGAACATTGTAGCCTATTAATTTGTTCTAAAAGTTATAGCCACAAGTTAACTACAACAATGGAATTAAAACGCAGGGGTGAATTAGCCTAATAAAACATCCTCATGTTACAACTAAAGCGAATGATTAATAAAACATGCTTGTGAGCTGACATCTTTCCCCCCTGAATGTCATGCTCAGTAAGTTGGCCTAAACATTTTCAGCACATGCCTTCATAAAGTCTGGGGACAGTTAAACTTATTAATAATGCAGGTTTGCATATGAGTTCAGTGTTTTTGTTCCCTGTGTGATGGGATGTAAAATAAGATGATGTAGCGTCAGTAAATACATTAATATGAATGAGCTTTGGTCCATAATTCAGAATTAATTCAAAAAGACAAAAAGCCGTTATAACAGTGAACATTCAAGTAAATTTTTATTATAGCCAAATAATCATTATTTTATGTTGGTAGGTTTTCCCCATAAAACAGCAACATACACAAAGACCGAAGTCAGCTGATCAAAAATAAAGTTTATTGAATTATAAAAGAAAAAGGGACTGTAGATATGAAAACACTGCCACAAGTGGCTGCAAGACCAGAGAGAGAGTTCCAGTCCAAAATTGCCATGCCCTTCACTTGCTAACTTCCCTCCGCCTCGTTCACTCAGATGTTTGTCATTGCTTACGTTGCATGAGTGCCAGTGCCACTACTGGCGGAAACTGCAATGGGCTGAACTGGAACGTGCTAAGCCCTTGATCACTTGGAATCCACTATGGAGTTGATTGTTATTTTTCCTCTTACAGAATTGTTTAATGCAGCATTATAAATGTATATAGGTGTGTTTGAGTTGTTTACATTTAATATATATATATATAGGCTATATATATATATATATATATATATATATATATATATATATATATATATATATCATAGAGTTGTTTGTGGTGGGGTAAATTACACACAATATGCGTTGACGTCACAATCGTGTTGCATTGTGGTATATGAAGCTGCCTGAAGTGTACATATGAAGTAGACTCGCTCCCTTGGCCAAAATTGAGGGAACAAGGGTCTTTCCATATAAACTTCCCTCGTTCACTTCACGAAGTGGAACGCACTTCAAAATGGCGGCAGAGATTCCCCCGAGTGGAAGTGCTTAGGGGAGTTTGCAAGTATGTGTCTAAAAGTGGACTGGAACGCAGCCAGAGAGAGAAAATGAGCATGTGTCCCGGATTTAAAATGGCCTCCTTCAGGTGACACCAATTAACCGGTTAATTGCAGGTGAGCTTCCAGGTAACTGCAACAAACAAAGGTTAACACTCCCACATAACTACTATAATAACTATAGTAAACAAGAAAATACACCACAAGACCATCATATCTCACAGTCAGTGAAAAAAATAGGTGCAAATATGCTGATTATTTTTACTATTGCGAAGTGAGGCGAATAAAGATTCGTCCCGGATCAAATACAAAGTCCTACTACTCACCTTCAAAGCCCTCCACAACCTTGCTCCCCCCTACATCCGCAACCTCCTGACCCCTTACACTCCTTACCGCTCACTCAGATCCTCTGACCAAAATCTCTTGGCTATCCCCCGCTCCAGACTTTCCACCCTGGGTGGCAGGTCCCTTCAGTGCCTTGGCCCCCAAACTCTGGAACCGCCTCCCACAACCTCTTCGTGACTGTCCTTCTCTTCCCGTCTTTAAAGCACATCTTAAGACCTTTTTGTTTAATGATCATTTCTCCACACCGAACTCATAGCTTCATACAGATAACTTGTCTTTGTAGTATTGTTTTGGTTGTTTGTTGTTGTGTTTTTCTTTGCCTTCCTACTATGTAAAGCGACCTTGGGTTTGAGAAAGGCGCTATATAAAATAAACGTATTATTATTATTATTAAAGAGCGCTTCTCTCACAGTGAGCTCCACTGGAAAGGGACATTCTGGGAATTTCTCAAAAAGTTAATTCATAGTTGAGTGGTAGAGCGTTGCTCAATAATGACATTGACACGGGCTCAAATGCCGAACAAATACAGGCTAGCCTACTGTTTGTTTATTTATTTATTAATGCAGAGAGATTTGTACATGTGTCTCCTGTAGTTCTAAAACACATTGATTCTGATTTATGTTACACCATCATTTTATTGCTTACATTTATAAAATTACCATGCACAAATATCATCTGTATACTTCCAATTGGTATATCGTTTAAAAACAGTAGAATGATTGAATGAAAATGTACACGCAATTTCATAACGTGTGCGTCTCGCCTTATGAATCTCATTATCCAAGGTTGCAATTTTTGCATGAGAGCGATCCAGTCAAGTGCGTCCACCTGAATGGGAACAACGTTTGTGGGTGTAGGAAGTGGTTGTCAGGGTTTAATTGTAAAATTGGTTTTTACCAATTGGTTTTAAAATTGGTACGCTGTTTCGTCTGCGTGATACGTTGTGTGAGTGGAGCAAGGTGTTCAATCCCATGTGTGTCGTGTGTTTTTGTGGAGCGGCTGGTCTATGTGTTCATTGGCCAAGGGTTCGTGTTGTCGTGTTTTATGTAGCACACGGTTCATGTTTATCATCAGCTGTGTGCTTTCATTTTGTCATGTTTTGTGTGGACACACAGCCTGTGACTGCTCGCATTGGCTTTGTTCGTGTCATGGTTTGAGCGGACACATGGCTTTGTTGGTTTGTTTCTATGTGCCATGTGCTCTGATGTCTCTTGTCTTAACCCAGTCCTTCTTGTTATCTGATTATTGATTTACTCCACCTACTCTCCCTCATGACCAGTGTTCCTACACATTTTTAACTTAAAAATTCCATACTTTTCCAATCCAGACTCAAATTTCCAAACCTCTCTGTAGATTTTCAGACCATAGGGGCTTTCGCACCGGGTAGTTCTAGGAACGAGCCACCAGGGTAGTTCCCCGAGAAGTAATGGTTCCTCTAGGATTGTTTTCCTGGTTGCATTCGCACCACTAGTTGGAACTCTGAAGTGACGTAAGCCGCGCTTTTTGTTGTGACCTTTATTTTTTGACGACACTGAGAAAACCAGAGCCTGAGCAAACAAACAGGGTTCTGGTGTTTCGCGTGCGTTCGGCCAATCAGCGAACACTAACGTCACTGGTAGTTCCTATAGTGCTGCTTTAGACCGACTCTGAAGCTAAATTAGTTCCTCCAAAAGGAGTTCCTAGAACTAAAGTCTTTCCTAGTTCCTCCGGTGTGAACACGCCAAAATCCGTGAACTTCCACCAATAGCCTAGTTCTAGGATTTATGAAGAGGTTCCTCTGGTGCGAAAGCCCCTCACATTTAACATAAATGGTTCATACAGCATTATATTTGGTATATACAGTCATCAGTGAAATTTTTACTTTCTCCTTTTTTCCATTGGTTTTCTCGAGTGATAACATGCACTCACATGATAAGTAGAACATAACTGCATATATTCACCTCTGACACATCAGTTGGACTCTATAAATGTGGTTTGATGTGACATGATCACCAAACAGCAAAGTACAGTCTGATTTTGCTTCTTTATCAGTTGCTGGTCTGAATGGCACACTGCTTAATTTGAAATATCCAAATACTAGTCTATGAGGAGGGTCATGTGTGCAAAGCTCAGAAACAAATGATGATTCCGGTTTATCAGTTTATTGAGTGTGTAAATCATTCATCAACAGCTCTGGTTAAATCCACCTTCGTCATGTTGGTGTCAGCGCCCGTCCCTCCTCTCAGCCCACACAGATACACCTGTGATTTGGGTACATTACTCTCCCCGTCCCGCTTAGTCTGGCTGCTGCCGTCTTTAGGGAGGAACGTCTGTGTGCTGTTGTGGCGTCTCATGTGACTCAAATCAGTCTGCATTGAGCGGGTCACTTTATTGCGTAGATTTGCCTAATTAGAGAAGACAGAGAGACAGTTCTGGTTAAATTCCCTCATTTCTGTCTGTCTGGGCTGAGATCGCGTGTGTGTGTGTGTGTGTGTGGTTGGGTTCTCACCAGTTTGATGGCTTTTCTCCTGAGCTCCCACTCGTTCCACTCATGAGACTTCACGATGTTGGTCTCCAGAGGGTGTATCTCTGTTTGTATGCTGGCGTCACTTTTAGAGATGACTTTCACCAGCAGTTTCTGTCCTGACTGCATCTGAGACATGAGCAGAACACACTTAAGCTTTTACATTTTGTTCAGGACTTTACAAAAATGTCAACTCTTTCCCACCATTAATTTTCCATCATTTATATCCAACAGTTCCCTGCCATTGACAAGTTTTGTCCAGCAGTCTGTGTTTATATGGTAGGGGGCGCTAATACAGATCTTCTGAACGAGTACAACATCTCCGGATCCAAAAACAAGCAAAGACATTTTCATTTAAAAGAATACAAAGACATTTTATCGGTCATAAATTGTGGAGAAAAAAAGTGCAGACACTGGACAAAGATGAAACTTTCTAGAGCGCATGTGTCGACCGGCTGTGTTCAAGCATGCTATCAAATGGAGTACACTTTGAAAGGCTACGCATACACATAAAAAATAGAGTATACTTTAGGCTTAAGCTAACATGATCATCAAACATTAAACAGCATGTAAATCTAAACTGCCTGATGTTACTGAATGAATGTCGACCCAGGACGAGCTACAGGACTGTGAAGCTTTGGGGTGTTGATGGACTCTATCTGTGTTTTGATCATTGATGTTGGCTTGGTATGTCACGGACTTAAGACATATCACTAAACCTGTCCATGTTTCATTTGTCTTGCGTCTACCAACGAACTTTGACTTCAACAACAAAACATATGGGTTTTCTCCACCCTCTTGAAAAGCTGTGTATTACTGTCGTAACTGCAACTTTAATGTTGGCATGGGTCATATTTTTTCCTGCTGTCCATGACCAGTCAGAACCGGCCGATGTCACGCTGGTACCTCAGAGTAGGGAGTGACGCTGGCAAACTCCTGATGCAGCTGGAGCAGCTGGATGAGCTCGGGCCTTCTCTTCGCCATCTCCACCACAGCAGCGCTATATTCATCCGCCTTACAGGCGAACTCGTATGCAGCGCTCTTGGAGCTAAAAGCGTAGTACTTCTCCTTATGCTTTAAGACGCCAATGTTTGGATTACCTGAGAACAAGAAATCGTGTGCAGGTTATCCACCCATGTACACAGTCATAGGCTCAAGTTGGAAGACATCTTATTAGATAAATAAATATGAATTATAATGTACTTCAGTGAATTCTGTTCTGCAAGTGCATCAGTCAGAGCATGTAGATTCACTATTTGTACCTGGCAGTAAAAGGCCGTTCTTCTTTATGAGGGTGAATCCACAAAACCCTTTATACTGCAGTGGCACATTCTCAAAGTTAGTTGTGCTCTCAGGAAAACACCACTCACACGAACGCATCTCTGACACAACGACGCGCTCTTCTGAAATAAAAAAAAACATGTATAGGATATAACGATTCTACTGTTAACTGGGTAAATCTCATGTCCATGTCATATTTCACCCCGACATCGAAAGAAATGAGCTGTGACATTATTTATGACTATTAAAGAGGCCATATTATGCCTTTTTACAAAGTCTTGATTTTGGTATTGGGCTCTTCTAGAATAGGTTTTCATGCTTAAATCTTCAAAAAACACCACATTGTTCCCATATTTGACACCGTCGCACAATAGGTCCCATTTTTTTTATAATTTTCTATTTGAACGGCCATGATTCAGAAACATCTGACTCCAGAATGCTGCGATTGATCGATCAGAATCAAGTATTCTAGAGAGCCTCTCTGTTTCTGTGTTTTGATATTAGAGTGAAACATGACCTGTTTCCTATGACCCTGCTGTTCGATAGCAGCTCAACAGGCAGTGGTGTGTGTCCCACCTTTGGTCGCAGTTGATCTGCTGGCGTCCGTAGGGACCTGCAGGCCGTGTAGCAGCAGCTCCATCTGCTCGGGGCTCAGCAGAGACTGTGCTGATAGGAAGGCCCTCAGGCCGGGCAACAGGTTCGTGAGCATGCTCAGAAGCAGCATCTCCGCCTCCAGCCCTGCCCACAGCGAAGACACCGCTGTGAAATGAGGCTGGCAAAAAGAGAGACATCTATTATAAATCTACATGTGATCACAAGCATTCTAAGGCACTATTGTACTGAAGAAAAAAACAAAACAGAAACTTTCTGTAAAGGAGTAGTTCGCCTTAGGATATAAAATAGCCCCACATCATCATATACCCTTCACCATACCTCGAGATTGGCATGGTTTTATTTCAGTTAACCTAATAGCTGGTTTGATTTGCATTGAGAGATGATCTTATGGAAAGTCCCCCATGCCAATCTCTAGGTATGGTGAAGGGTATGTGATGATGTGCAGCTATTTTAATTCCAAAGGCCAAGGGAACTTTATCAGGATGCATAGTGTCCTGGACCCATGAAATAACTGGCCTTTAAAAATAAAAATCTGCCTGCCTCTCTGGGAATTTAACATAGGGGTGTCCTGACTTATGCACCCTGTATTTTAAGGAAGAACATTTATTTATTTACGATACATTATTCATTTACAAGGTTGGAGTTTTCCTCATTTTTTAAATTGAGGCATTTAAGATCAATTTCCAAAATATATATTTTGTATTCCTCTTTTTAGTCAACTTTAGCGTGGGTGTGTTCACTTATGCTAAGCACTGTATATGTCTTTTGAGTTTTTATTTGCCATTGACACCTTTATCCTGTTCACTGGGGTTTTGTAAGGCCCTGTTCTTTGTAAAGATACTTTGGAATAATAATGTAAAATGCATTATATATATTAATTTGAAAATTTGTGAACTATCAGTGACCATTGAACACAAAGAGATGGGCAATAGTACCACAGAAATCACTCACAAACACTTGCGATGTAGGCACTGTAGTATTACTGTGCACAGTGTCCCTCAAGAGCGTCATTCGAGTCATCAGATCAGACTGTAACCGCGTCACTTCCTTTGCACTCATGATAATGTCCGTCTGATGAAAACATGAACACCAAATGGTTAAACTGTAATATATCCATTTCTCAGAGAAAAGCAGGTCAGGTGGGTTAGTATGGAGTTAATATTGTGCCATAATTAAACAAACAAATCCAGCATTTTGCAAACAAACTCTGTTATGATTATGAGAAACCTCCGTTGAAACCTATGGGGTCGCTGTGTCCATCTTATATACTGTCTATGATTTACCTCAGCTGTAGGCAAAGGCAAGCACGAGTTTCAAATCAGTGCTTCTCTCGGAAGACTAGCACTAAATGAATCCCCTATTTTAGCGCCATCTACTGTTTTAGAACAGTTTTCTACTGTTCACATTTTTGAGAAAATCTGCCTGGACGCATTTGTGAGAAAATCAAACCGAGAGATCTCATAAAAAGCCAAGTTTCTCATAATCATAACAGACAGATATGCATTTGTATGCACTAGATTTGGAATTTGTTCAAAGGTTACATGCAATTTGTAGGATGACCTTTGTACTTGCACATTGCTTTCTGTTTGTTTGCGAGTCGAGTTTTCCATTGCAAAGCAGATTGAGGTTGTTTGCAAAATGCTGGATTTGCTTGTTTAATTATGGCACAATATTAACTCCATAGGTTAGACGTATCACCCAGAAACATGCGACGAATGACCAATAAGAATCACATATTCCAGAGAGCCCGGTAATAAACTGGATTGAGAAACATGTCTGGTTGCAGCAAATTAACCAGCTTGATTAAGCATCTTAACAAATTTCAACCAGCAGACAACTGTGCAAAACCAAATATAATTGATGGAAGCTTGTTTCCACCACAATTTAAAAAAAATTTGCAATTACGAGTTCCTTTCCAAAATTCTGACTATATAACTCGCAAGAGAAAATTGCGAGAAAAAATTGTCAGCTATATCTCGCAATTCTACTTAATAACTTGCAATTGCAAGTTCATATCTCACAATTTTGAGAAAAAAGTCTTTTTTGCGAGTTTATATCACAATACTGCCATTATTTCTCAGAATTGCAACTTGCAAATCAGAATAGTGCGTTTCATGTATCACTCTCTAAAACGTTGAACACATGGTAATTTATATGATTAGCCTTTGGCTTGATTACTGTAAGGATTATGGTTGGTTTCATTGTTTTAGTTTGGTTCTCCTAGTTCCTGCTTTGCCTCTGTTCTCATTCAATGTTAGTTGCCTTGGTTTCTAATTTAATTCCACACCTGTTTCCTTTTAGTTCATTAGAATGTATATATACTATATTGACCTGAGTTTGAGTTATTCTTGGTCTGGTGTTGGTTTTGTATCCAAGCTGTTATGTTTGCTCCTGCGTCTGCTCCATTCTGGATTATCTTCTTTCTTTTGTTTGATTAAATAATGTCTGCTGCATTAAGATCCACATGTCCCCTTCCTTACCCTCCCTGAACGGTAACAGAATACCAGACCCCAAAAAGAAAACGGTTTATGCAGTGGACATCACGAATCCAGAACACAGGCCTCCATCAGCAATGCCCCCTACGACTTCAAGCCAGAGCCCATCGCAGACCTAGAGCTAAAGCCTGCCGAGTCTGACATGGAGCCCCATCCATACTCCTGTCACTGAGGGTGAGCTGTACCATTATCTGAGGAACTGGAATGGATTATTCACTAATGTCTTCTGTCTCCGCTGATCCCGCCCAGCTTTAAGTCTCCTTCATGGCTGATGATCCCCCCCCACCTCCTTCTCCCACCTCCTCTACCCAACACAGCCAGTTCCTCAGTCCCGCCTCTGCTGGTTCCCTTCAGTTTCTCGGCTGCTGGGCTCCCTCGTCCCTCTGGCTCCACCTTGGACTTCCAGGCCTTCGGCTGCACCTGTCCCTCTACACCTTCAGCTCGGGCTCCGCCTTGAACCGTGGTCTATAAAAACCTGAAGCCTTAAAGGCATCATAAGCAGTCCTGATGCAAAAGCAGTACATTGATGCAGTATAAAATATTATATTTTCATTTTTAAAAAATTTAATATATATTTATAAAGCTAGAATTTGTGTTATTTTACCTCGGCAGTAAATGAGAAAAAAGGAATCATCGCTGCTGTGTGAGTGTTTCTAATACAACGGCTGAGGGAATGATGCCAAATTTCACATAATTATCTTTCCTGTCAGTGTAATAAATCTCTTAATGTTTTTCCTCTTTTGTAAAGTCATAGAAATGCAATTATTTTGCAATTGGAGCAAATGTAAATACAAAAATTATATTTCTGTTTTCTCCCATTCACCGCTATAGAGGTTTACCCAACTATGATGACTTCAGTTTCTGAGAACCCCCTGCAAATGTGAAAAGGGTCATTGTGTCCTAGTGCAGTGCAAAGCACTAAATGGTTTAGCTCCCCAGTACTTGAGCGAGCTCTTCCTTCATGTCTATTGCGATCTCAAAATTCCGGCCAGTTGAAAATACCTAGAATATCAAAATCGACTGCTGGCGGTAGATCCTTTTCCTATTTAGCACCAAAACTTTGGAACAGTCTTCCTAACTTTGTCCTGGAAGCAGACACACTCTGTCAGTTCAAAGCTAGACTAAAAACACATCTCTTTGGCCTAGCATTCACATAATACATTATTAGACTTCTATAACTCAATGTTAGGCTGCATAGATTAGGTCAGCCGGAACCGGGAACACTTCCCATAAATCCTGATGTACTCGTTACATCATAAGAAGGATGACGTCGACGCCTTCTCTGTGAAACCGGGAGCAAATGACGTGATGCAGCACTTTAAAAGCCCCCTGAAATCAAAATTAACGTTTTTTTAGCTCTTAGTATTAATGTTACCTTAAGGTTATGAATAAGCTGGTGTGTTCAAAACAATGACAACATTTATATTTAGGAGATAAAAGCATTCAAAACTTACAGTCTCTCACTTCTGCTAAAATGTATCAGGGATTTTTATGACATCACCGCGAACTTGTGCTATAAATACCACCTGGCCAAAGTGACCGTTGACACGTCACGGAGCAATAATGGTTGGAGATGTGTGTTCGGTTGCTCAAACGCTTGAGTTTTATTCCGTTTTCCAACTGTACGTTGAATTGTGACTAGAATTTATTCACACCTTTACTACAGAATCTACCGTATCATCAGCGCTTGGATTCGCTTCCATAGTACGACTCGCAGTCTCTAAACTAAATGCTATTGGCTGTTTAAAAAAAGGAGGTGCCATTCAATATGTCCCGCCTTAGCTTCCTGTTTCAGTGGAAATTATGTCAACGCATCATACAAAGCTGCACATTCCAAGGCACTTTAAGTGTGAAACCCACCAGTATGAATTTGAGGAAGGCCTCATGTTGTCTTGTGTTATACAGAGCCTGTTTGAGCAGGTCTGGGTGGACAGGGTCCTCGGCTTGCCCTGTGTCCTGCTCAGAGATCTTCTCCAGCAGGGCTGTGTACTGCCAGGCCAAGCGCTGAGCTCCTGCCAGCTCACTCTCTGTATCTGTGACTGCGGCTGGCACCGCCTCGCTCAGGATGGCCGGCACTGCAGGGGGAAACACACATGGAGAAGTGACCACTGATGCTATGGTGTTTGAGACCTGTGTTCATACACTCTCCACTCATGAAAACGAGAACATACTGAACCCAGCACGTACAGTTCTGGATGCCCTCTCCTCCTTTCTTGTTGTCCTTGTTGAAGAGGCGTATGCCGCTGACGATCAGAGTCAGTTGAGCCAGCTGCTTTTCTTTGTCCTGTTTCAGCAGAGACATGAAGGTTGCCAGCTGTGACTGTGGAAAGACGCTCTGCAGAGCCGCTGCAACAAACACACGTCACATACAGGCGCATTACAGAGCTGCAGGACAACACAATGTTCTCTTATACCCCTTTTCCACCAGCAAGAACCAGGTGCTGGTTCAGAGCTAGAGCTAGAGCCGGTTCGGAGTTGGTTCTACTGACGGGTCTTCTAAGGACCGGTTTGCCTTTCCACAGGCTAGAGCGCCACAACAGAGCCAGATCTTACGTCACTGTGTATACATCTCATGTTGCCCAGCAACGCTAGCGCGGCAAAGCCAAATAAAAACACACCAGGCTTGTTCGAGATGGTTTGGCTTCTCGCAGACCGATCGCCGCGGGACATCAAAGCACTGCGAAAGCGATCCAAAAGCACAAGGAGTCGTATGCTCTCCAAACACTCCCGGAGCTCTGATCGGTCCGCGCCGCTCCGATGCATCTCGAACAAGTCTTACATCAACAATGGCGGTCGTTGCGTTACTATTGATGCTCATGGCTTTGCGAACCTACATCGGCATCCAAACACGGCGAATCCAACGCGTTCGTGCAGCTCGCCATAACTTGCATAGACGGAGATTATAATCGAGCTGCTACTAGCTCGATTAGCAGCTATTTCAAAAATGGCAGTCACAAGTTTCTTTTCGTCTTGTTAATCACGGCCCCAGCCCCTGACGCAAGCGGTTCTTACTCTAGCCCAGCAATGTTTTGGTGCTACTTAAGAACAACTTTTACTGGTTCGGAGCTGGTGCTTTGGTGGTCGAAAAACAAAGAACCAATTTGAAACTAGGCTCTGGCTCCGAACCAGCACCAGCTCTGCCTTGGTGGAAAAGGGGTATTAGAGGATATTTCAGGGTTTTGTGGTTGATGTTGCGCTGGCTGTTATAGCAGTGATCATATACTGTCACCAAGTGACAGACTGTAGAAATACTCTAGTAGCAGTCAGACATGGCTAATACAAAATTAGTGTATGAATGTCATTGCATTATTAGATAACAATATCAATATTTAATCATCTGGTCAATCAAAATTCAGCATTGAGGTAAATTGGACCACTTTTTTTCTCGATGACAAAAGGGAGGGCAATTTATTCCAATTCCAATTTTTTTATTAAACGCATATTAAAACAACAGTGTTGACCACAGTGCTGTACAAAATACTGAAGAATAAAACAGAAGTATTACAAATATAAATAAACACAAATTTAAAAACATCTACAGCAACCACCCAAGAAAAAATCCTAAGACCAGTACAGCAACAATATTTCAACACATATTTATGATAAATATAAATATATATATATATTTAATGTCTTTTGAATTCACTCAAGGTTGATGATTGTTTAATATACTCGGGTAAACTGTTCCATAGCCTCAAAAGCGCGGTCACCTCTTGGACCATACAAGAGATTTTCCGCATGAGATCATAATAATCTCTTTCTGTTATGAATGTACATCAGGTCAGCAATATACGGAAGGGCTGCACCCTGCAAAGATTTAAAAACAAACATTCAAATCTTAATCAATTCTGGTCATATTGCCTGTCAACAATCTTACGGACACATTTAGTTTTGAGCACAATAATAGAGTGAGTTGCAGTATTCTAATCAGATAAACACATGAATAACCTTTTCCAAATCCTTATGGGCTAAAAAAGCCTTAATCTTAGAAATCATTCTTAGTTGTAAAAGAATCTCGTTTTGACAACTCTGTGTATCTGTTTGTGAAATTTTAAAGGACTAACACAATTCACACAAGTTGAAATATAGTGAAATTACCAGAATCGGTTGACAGATAAATGTCATTGAATGTTCTCTACTTTAATGTGTTTTACATATATCATTTTCACAGATATCATTTTCGTCAAGAAATGTCTGTAATTTTCCAAGATCTTAGTCAGGAATGGAGGTTCATTTTGACCCATACAATGTATTGCCACAAAAGTACCCATGCGACTTATGACTGGTTTTGTGGTCCAGGGTCACACACATGTATATTAGTTTGTGAACGAAGAACGAGCATTTCATAAGCGCTTGTTCAAACATCTGAGGTCTAGGATGAGTCTGAGACCACCACCCTTTTTGGGGACGAGAAAGTAGCGTCTGTTAAAGCCCGACTCGCTCTGCGTTAGAGGAACGGTCTTTATAGCCCCTTTTCCCAGCAGTTTCGCTATTTCGGCGCGAAGTAGATGTGATACTTCGCTTTTCACCGTAGGGGCAGACTGGCCAATGTGGGCCGGCCCACTCGGAAGGCTACACGAATATATTTAAAAAATGACGGAAATCATAATATTACATTTATTTTCTACGCAAATGAATGAGTGAATCGATCGCGCGGGCGCGGCGAGTAGGGTATAAACGGAGGTCGGAGCCAGCTGCAAGTGGGTGGGTAGCAGCAAGTGGGTGGAGCTTTACCCGCAAGTGGGCTGTACAAACTTCCAGAGGATTTTGATTGGTTTATTTAGTATCACCTGTGTTGTAGTAGCTATTGGTTTATGCTCCACAGTTGGTGGCGATAATGTGTAAGTTTTGTTGCGATCCATCAGAAAACAAAGAAGAAAACCGCTTTCACATGTCAGCGTGCCGTTGAGATGAAGGGGTAAGCTTGTTGTACAGTTTTTAGTTTTGTAAAAAAGCATTATAAATTCTGAAAAAGACCATTTCATAATGGCGTTTGTACACTGTTTTTAGTCTTGATGTATTACAAAAGAATAAGGGTAAAGTGTATGCAAATAAATTTCTGTCGTTTTTTTAGAAGCACACAAATTACAAAATCTGTAACGTGCATGACAAGATCTTTTCTGCATTCCATTTCTACAATTTGTTCTCCAGATTATGGATTCTGAAGACCATAATAAGGTATTGTGGCAGTGTAATTTTTGTACGTTTTAGGACTGCATTGATTTTCAAATTGTAAATGTCTTAAACGTTTTGTAAATGGATTTGATATTAGAATACAACTCCTAACTTAATTGTACAATGCATGCAATTCTTACTGTAATTTAATTGAAACATTTGTTTTAATATCATAATTATTTTATAAAATATATTACTCATAACAATCAGTGAAATAAATGTGAAACGCATGTTATTGTGTTTTAGGTTCACTTATCAGTGAAAGATGTGCAGGTATGCCTCAAGTGCACAACATTTCACTGTCCACTTTGTCCTAAAGACAATAAAAAATTTGATGAGAACTTCCAGGCAACAGGCCACCTTCAGTCCCATTTATCTTGGGTGGTAGTACATGGGTGTAAGTTGACCAAAATATTATTGTTATATTCACTATGAATAGCAGATCGTATATCCAATCATTTTTGACAAAAGTTTAAATTTTGTTGTATTCATTGGTGAATAAGTTTTTTTTTTTAAATATAAAAAAATGGACCATTAATTAGATTATTTTTTTTTGTATTTACAAAAGTCTTTACTGTAATTTGTGATCAATGTAATGCATCCTTGCATTCAATTAATTTTGATATTGTACTTGTTCTATTGCTTACTTTATTTGTTTTTGTTGCATGACAATCAAATTGTGGAAGACATGGGAGAAAGAGAATACGAGCTGTTGTAGCTGGTATTGTCAGCTTTTTATATTTTGCTGATATTTTTTTGTCAAATTAAAAATTATTGGATAATTGTATCACTTTTTTTTATTCTAATCCTCTTTCAGAAGAAGAAGAATGCTCTGCACTTCCTGAAACCTATGGGAAGGGAAAAAAACTGAACTTGCAAAAGTAAGAACTTTGATATGAAACAAAATACATACACTAATCTGGGTTTCAAATTATGTTACTATAATATTGGTCAGCTAATTTGAAATTACTTCATTTTAGCAGACCAAACCCCAGTCGTGCCCTCTGTTTTTAGCAAGGTATGCATAATCAATTTTAATGATGATTTAAAATGTGTATCATAGAACAACTTTAATCCACTTATATTTTTCTTTAAGAATGAGCTGTTAAAAGACGATGACCCTCCATCATGCTTCATCTTCAAGGTAGTTGGAGGAATAATGTTATATAATGTGCTTTTTTAAAAATGTTAACGGCCTGTGCTAACTGTTGTTTTCACTGCATGCAGATCAGTTCTAATGAGCTGATATAGTGTCCTTACAAATAAAAAAAGAGACTAAAAATAATAAAATAAAATAAACACTTTTGCAATCAATTCTGAGTGACTTGTACATTATTTTATTCATTGAAAAAAAAAATGTATCCACCCTGAGAATAAAATGTAATATATGTGTAACACTTTCAGAAGAACATTAGTCTGCTATTTAAAAAAAAAAATGCAGTAAAGATGGATGGTAACTTTTTTTTTTTTTTTTACATTAGCCAAATGTTTTCCATGTATTTACACATTCACTTCACTGAGTCCAATTGCATCACATTTTAATATGTTCATTTACTTGATACTGTAGAATATGTCGCTAATATTCAGAAATATGCTTGAAAAAGGCCTACAGCCTGATGAATTTAAAACACCATCACTTTAAGTATGGTAAAAGGTGTAAAGACGTGACTTCATCATTGAAAGTGAGTGGTATTGGACACACACAATAATAACAAAGCTGTAAGAAATCAGACCATGATGAGGAACGTAATATTTGATCGTTTATTTTCATTACTGTCGCTACTTCCTGTCATACTCAATTACCGCCGTTTATATACTGTCTATGGCAATGACAGCCTGGGGATTTCCGCATAAGCTCCTCCCACTTGCGGCGTAAACTCCTCCCACTTGCACATTTGTGAAAATCCCTCCTACTTGCGGCATAAGCTCCTCCCACTTGCGGCGTAAGCTCCTCCCACCTGCGGGTCTCCGGGCTGCAGCGATACATACATGGGCGCGGCCGACAAGGAGTGTGTTTTGTGTGCATGTGAGTGTATTGCCCTCCCTCCCTGTTAATTAGTTTGGTCTACTCCATTGAGTATCTTGAAACACGCCCCCTTTCACGTTTAATTTTACAGCGAGAGAGAGAGAAGGCTTGTTTGAGATGAGCAAAATCTGCGCAGAGCCGATCACCGGTGATCACCGCGAGATGCATGCCGGTTAGAAATGTGTCCGACTGCGTTCCGCCTGGCTCTGATGTCATGCTGACGTATGTCAAAAATCTCTCGCGAGCGCAAGGCACACCTGTCGGATTCTGCAGTCGAGCGCAGTTGCTCTCCACCGACTGCGCGGTTCAAAAGCATGATGGGAAACGACTTGCTGATGACACAGCTTAATGCTCATTGGTTTAAACAACCGTGATGTATTGTTCTTTTTTTAAATGTTTGAATTTAAAACTCTGATTTCGTGTTTTTATGTGTATAAATTATGTGTGAGTATTCCCAAACTCCCTGACAGTGCGATCTCTATGGATTATGTGATTATGTCATTTTTATATAAAATAATAATAAAAAAAAAATATATATATATATAGGCCATATATAAAAACACGTCTGTGGTAAAGAAACAAATGATTGATAAACACGTAGCCTATTTGGAGTGGGATTGAATAAGTGCTTTGGGTGTCTTGTTCATTATATTTATTTTCATATAAAAGCAACAGAACTTAAATTACATCCAGTTTATTACCAACACTGTGCACGAGCGTGAATTCCGTGAATCCCGCGATATCCATCTTTGATCTCACAGCTGTCAGATCCATGGTCAGATCCACTGTGAGAAGAGAGAACTGTCCGGCTTGCCTGCGCTTTTTTCACTCCTCCCCTCACTGCAGCCGCCTACTCTCGCATACAATTCAGGCGAGGCAAGGTGCATCTCAAACAAGCCTAGAGATATTGATCCGTTACTGCGAATTTATCTGAGCAGATAATTACAAATAATTGTCTATGGAAGAAAAGAAGCAAGTTTAATATCACATGATAGCCTAATAGTAGCCTATGCCATGAGGATTCATGTTAATGCAAAATGTTAATGTCTTGATAGTTTTATATTAATATTGTTGTCTTAATGTTCTTCTGTTTGTTTCCCTTTGTTTTACAAATATTATCTAATAGCCTATGTACAGTATTGTGTTATTTAAAATAAATGTTTAAATAGCATTTATTTTTGTATTGTGTAATATTTTTATGCTATAAGTAGTGTTAAAAATTATTCTGCACATTAATGAGTCAATGTGTTATGATGTGGGATGTGGTGGGCTGCTGTGGGTCAGAAAGTCCAGGGCCACTTTTTGGTCTCAGTCCGCCCCTGCGCGGCAGTCTGCGAGCGAACTGCAGCGAGTAACCTCGTTTTATTATGTTCAGCACCCATTCTGATATGCCAGAAATGGTTTCCGCTTTTCCTTATATTTCTTTCAGGGCCAGTAAAAATATAGAAGGGGCCAGCAAAACTCTGATCTACTGGCCCCGGGGGCCAGTGGGGATTTTTTTTTTATGTTGAGCCCTGCATATAGCCTATAAATGTACTATATAAATTTCATATAAAAATGAAATTTTTGAAAATTTCACAAGTATATTTTACATTACACTATAGAGTATAGGAAAATTACAATATTTTTGTCCTAATTTCTTCACTTGCAAGAAATAAACCCTTGAGCTTTTATTTAGGTCAAAAACACCAGATCCCCATACTGATCGCGTGAGCAAAGTGCGCTCTTTAGATCAAGCAGCACACACAGAATGTCTATATAGGATACTTAATTAAAGTCTTGTGCTGTTTTATAAAGGCACAAAGCCATATCACGGTTTCGATTTTAGTTCATTGGCAAAATATAACGCTAGAGACCTTTATGTTAGGGTATACATTTTACATCTCATTTGTGTTGGGAAAAGGACGAAGAGCGAGTTCGGCAATAGGTGGATTCGAACTCGGGTCGAACGCGTCAAAAGCTGCTTTCAAACTCCTCACTCACGCCCTACGACCTATGCCAATGTAGCTATTTAGTGGCGGGCGTCTTTTTGCCAAAAAGACAGGCACTTAGTGCAAACATACGCTCCGTTATCGGAGATGTAAAAAATAATTGTTTTTTTTCTTTTTTTTTTTCTTCCCCTCGCTTGGACCCCAAGTGCGCATGGGCCCGTGCCCATAATGCCCATTGGGTAATCCGGGCTTGTACCTGTGGTCTCCCTCACGGTGGTAATGTCTGTGGCCGAGCCGAGGTTGGAGCGCTGCATGACGTAGCTGACGATCTTGCTGTACAGGCCCTGCAGGTCCTCTCTGGTCTGAGCTCGGCAGTCCGTGATCTCTCTGCTCAGAGACAGCAGACGAGACTGCAGGACCTTCTGCTGCATCTCCAGAAACTCACCTGAGACACACACAGACAGATTCCTGTAGGAATGACCGGATTTCACCTGCAAAATTTCACCTGCAAAATTGAGCTAAACAATAATTGTGACCGCACTTGAAGCATCAGATCAGAAGCAACAGACGTGAGGTTACAACTGCACTAAATAAATTACATTAAAAACTGCACTAAACTCTACTATATAGTTGGTCTTTCATGAACTGCATTGCACGACTAGTACAGCTGTTAGATAACTCAAAACTCTGATGATGTGTTTGTTAGCGGTGTAACAATATCTTCATGTCACGATTCAATACATATCACAACACTGAACTCGATACCATATTATTGCATTATTCTTAAGACATATGGTAAAAGGTTAACAAAAAATCTACTGTTGATGTAAATGCTAGATTTGATATTACATTGTGTGTGTAAATGAATAGTTGGACTTGGTGCTGAAACCCAAAGCACAGGACAATAGAGACACCAGAATAACAATATTCATGATTCTGAAGCTGAAAATACTGAACTATTTTAGATGAACTTGCACTCTTTCACTGACCAGATATATTTAAAATAATGTAGGACACTTTTTACTGTTAATATCAGACATTTGGCATTATTAGGACCCACAAATATTCCCCCATTGCATTATATATTGCAATACATATCATCACTATCCACGATACATATTGTTGCATTTTTGTATTGTGATATATTGTGGCACAATATATTGTTATTATCACCCCTAGTGTATGTGCATCTGGATCGGGTAAATGCCTGCTGCTCCTGCTCTACAGTTTAAACAGGTCCGTATCATCTAGCTGAACTGTCACGTGACCCTCGCTGGGCTGTCTCTGGGGTTTCACACTTACGTGGAGATGTGTAGTTCATGTCAAAGTAAACCTGCATCTTAATGGTGTTTAGAGTTGGACTCGCCTGGTCCACGAGTCTGTCCACACATAGCTGAAGACATGAGAGACAACGCCATTGAATCAGTCAAGTTACACTTTACTGCTCCTGCAAACAAGTTCTCTTCTATTTATTACCTAGATAGTAAAGTTTCAATAGACAAACTTTGATGTTGGCTTGAGAAAGCCTGGCCTGAATGTTTGAAGCAGAAGACAACGTTACCATCCGTTAGTTTTACGAGAAAGGTTTTTGCACTATTTTCATCTTCCGGGTTTAAATGAGTCTTCGACTAATCGCTGTCTCATAATTATTCATGAGACCGCATGTCCTTATCCTATGAGAAGACACCTCGCTTAATTATGCACGAAGGCATGCGTTGATTTCCTATGACAGGCGCCACGCTTCAAACAGTGGGATCGCATATTACAGTAAGTTAGAGATGCATTAATGGACCAAACATTTTGATAGTTTGACCAAACAAAACAGTTACCAGGTCCCATTGACTTCCATATTATTCTTTTTTCCTACTATGGAAGTCAATGGGACCTGGTAACTGTTTGGTTACTGACATTTTTCAAAATATCTTCCTTTGTGTTCAGCAGAAGAAAGAAATTCATACAGGTTTGAAACAACTTGAGGGTGAGTATATGATGACATAATTTTCATTTTAAAGTGAACTATCCCTTTAAATGTTCAATTCTCTCTATACCTATATCAACCAGAGCTGGACAGTAACGGAGTACATTTACTTGAGTACAGTACTTAAGTACAATTTTGAGGGATCTGTACTTTACTCGAGTATCATTTTTGGGGAGTACTCATGACTTTACTCAAGTTCATTTGAGAGGCAAATATTGTACTCTTTACTCCGCTACATTTCTATCCATAACCGTGAGTACCCGTTACTACTTCAAAAAAAAAAAAAAAAAAAAAAAAGGCAAAAAGAAAAATCTCGGAAACCCTCAATTTGTTGTTTCCCTCTCAAACGTGACTGGATTGTGCAGGCGCCACTGATTGGGACAGCCTATCAGCAATCACCTTTCAGGTTTAGGTTCAGAGGAGTGTCAGAACATTGCTATATTGTCTACTTTGCTGGTTTAGGTTTATTGATTTGATTGATGAAAAAACAGAGAAACTCACATGTACACACAATTGTTAGTTGAATTTTCCTTTCTGATATTACACATTAATGTAAGCTGAGCATTTGCTTTGATGTTCTTCGGTAGGCAGTGTGTTTAACACAGTCAGGTTCAAATGTGGGTGCAAAAAATCCATTAAAACTCTAGCAGAGGTTTGTCAGAGCGTTGCCATTGTGCTATTGCCTTGTATTGCCTTTAAATAAAGCAACATGGTAAAAAGATGAAAATGACTTGATTTTATTTTCAATTCCTTTTACATTCTCCAAGGTATTACCATAAACATTTTTCATAACTCCATGTAGGACGTTTCTGTACATAAATCTAAGCACTGTGGCAGTTGTAATGCAATATTTAGAAAATGTACTCTTATACTCTTGATACTCAAGTACTTTAAAAAACAAGTACTTCAGTACTTTTACTTAAGAAGACATCTGACTGTAGTACTTTTACTTGTACTTGAGTAAAATTTAGCAAGGGGTATCTGTACTTTTACTCAAGTAATGAAGCTGTGTACTCTGTTAGCCTCTGATATCCAGAGGTGTAAAGTTCAGGTTCAGAAAGTAAAAGTCCTCCTCAGTATTTTGTTCCAATCACCTGGATTTGCTAATTAGCACAGTTTTTCAGCCAGGAGAGAGAACTAATTAGTGAAATCAGCTGACTGAGTTCATGGGTGGAATAAACATATGGCAGGACTTTTACTTTCTGACCCCTGGACTTTCCACCTCTGCTGATATCAACTATATAAACCAATTTCACAACCTTTACTTGCACTTATATAGCAAGAGTTCCTCTTTCATAGACAGCTCTTTTCTTCTTGCTGTGTAAATTTGTTTAAATTCTTAATATTATCTCGTAATATTCTGCAAATCTCAGTGTCACTGTTCCTCTGCATGTGATTGGCTGTTCACTACTGATGTCACACATAAACTCAGGATCAAAGCCTGAGTTGACAGAGAAAGTTGATGATCAGCATCATGATACCAACAAAGCCTGGTTGGATTGGTTTAGTTTTGTCAACTCGAAACTAATCCTATAACCCTGAGTTTGTTCAACTCTCATCATGGTACGGATAAATACCACTGTTTAGCTGGAACAAACAATGTAGCAGACTTTGTTTTGATAAATATTCTAATTAGTTTTTGAACTCATTTTTTATATTTCTGTGAGTTTAAATGGGTTTAAGCAATCAGTATCTGTCTTACTAAGGAGGGACTTTTATTTTGACGGGTATTGTCGTCTACGGGGAAGGAAAGGGAGAGCACGCAATTCAAGTGCTTCAGAGTTGTTTTTGCAGCTATAACGTTTGGAACTTTAAGCACCCCCCGAAAAGGCATAAGGTCTGTATAATATATATTTGATAACTGTTTGTTGTTATGACTGTTTTGTGTAATTCGCTGTTTGTTAATGTTAATGATAGTTTTGAACTAGTCGGTAATTCGCGCTTCTTGTACTTTGTTTGTTTAGCTCTTACGGTGATTTGTGGAGTGAAAAAGGACTCAATAAACTTCATTAACATCAGTAAAGTTTTGGCCATCATTCGGGCGGGGGTCCGCTACAAACAACAAGCCCTGAACATTGATAAAAGACCATATATTGATATTTAATCTTATTAGATGATTGTGAAATTGCATTTAATAGATTTTACTTACAATAAAACGTGTTTTTGTAAAAGGTGTTTTATGTATGTTTGATCTGAGTTGTTGTTGCATTTCCACTGTTCTGACCAGCAGGGGTCACCAGTGTGTAGTGATTCGAACGTTTCCAAATAATGAATCATTTTGTGAAGCAATCGGTTCAATAGATTCGAAGCTTTGATTCGCTTCGTGTGGAGTGAGTCTCGCGCTGAATGCGTGAAAAACAGGGGATGTATTTATCCTTAAGCAGTTTTTTAAAAAAAATCACGAATTATTCAACATAACTTTCTGTTTACCTCAATGAGTTTCTGCACATCTTGCTTTGTAAGAGTCCTGTCCACGTTAAAGTGATTCCTGGGGTCCAGAACAACAGCTTTGACCTGAACACACAAGTAACGTTAATGAGCTACAAACACATTCATCAGCTTGATCTGTGTGGTTCTCATCTCTGTCACTCACCATGAACGCGATGAGCGTCTCGGACAGAGTCTGTCCTCTGCTCAAACATGTCTGCGCGATCTCGCGAATGATGTTTCTTATGACGCTTTCAGCCTGTGTACTCGACATGTTACTCAACTATAACATGTACAGGTTTTTAACTTGAAAATGTCCCGACGGCTGGTGTGGTGTGGTGCGTCGAGTGGTTGTCATGGAGACGGAGAATGTGCGGGTGCGCTTCTGAAAGGCGCCGGAAGAGGCGTTGCTGCACCGACCAAACCGCATGAGCCTGTTATGCACTAAAAACAAACACACTACACTAATGATTACACTAACCCTCTCCAAATATTGACCAAGTGATATCACTGTCTGTGTACAACGAAACAAACCCCACTGGCTGGGAACGGCTGGAAGGATAACAGGGTTTATGAGTGAGTGTATGAGAGCTTTAATAGCACCAGAGCTGTTTTCCTGCTGCAGTGAACACACAATTCAATCAACTCTGACCCTCATTAACGCAAAACATTAGCAGCTATATAGTTATTTAGTAATCAGCAGCAAATCATTTAGACATGAACTTGGCTAAGAACCATAAAACAGTATCAATAAATCACTGTGAAACTGAACATTCAGTCAGAGATTGTGTGAATAAACTATATCATAATAAACTATAGCTACTGCATTGGTGATGATGGGAAGAAAAGCTTTATCTGACACACACTCCTCAAAGTTCATATATTTATTGTTGTGTCTGATAAAAAGATGACAGAATTGTAGTGATAAAAAAATATATATATGGTAGCACAGGACAGGAGAGTTAAAGGAACCGACCGCCTGCTGAAAGTGAGTTCGTTCTGGTTTTATAATCATTCACAGCAGCTTAACTTTAATAAAAAAAATAATCATTTGATATTCATGTACAGGTAAAATTGATACAATATTATATAGCATACATAAAATTAAATTCCTTCAAAGACAATACTTTTTTCTGTATCATTGTTGATTCTCACTCACTCACAGTTTTGTTTTGGTTCCCCTTTGTGAGGGTAGACACTTATTTTATGTGAAGAAAACTGAGATTTGTTCAATATGTTATTCTGTCTAATGTTTCCAATGTTCACAAACCATGGTTTATTTGTTCACTTCTTTTTAAAGAGATATTTTCGATGTTACACCAGAAACCGAACACAACAGTACTGAACAAATCTTGCTCTTCTCTTTATAGCTGCATAGTGGATATTTGTCCCCCGTCTGCTGCAATGTTTTCTGATACGTGGCATCTACAGCTCAAAAAACACTTGTCCATGAAGCAAAGTAGCCATGAGCAGCTTCCAGGTTGTGTTCTTCTAGGGAAAACCGATGGCTATGATTAAATGTAATGTAATACAGAAACTAAAGGACTGAGCTTTGCTCATGGAGTCTTATGTTCACAGTAAATGAGAGCTTAAGCAGAAAGCTGAAAATCCTTCATTATATCGTCTTGAAAGGGAAGTTGCACTGGTCTTTTCATCCTATTGTGTCATATATATCACTTCATAGTGAAACACTTCAGAGAGAATAGATGCTGCAGGAGGAAGTTATTCTGATTCAAGATTATTAAAAACAATAATGATGGTGTACTAATAAATCATTTGATAAATACTTAAATATTCCATAAAAACATGGTGACTTTAAAAGTGGACACCGTAGATAAGGCAAATAGCAAGTGTACAGTGTGAAGTCTCCTTCATATTCTCTCTCCCTCTCTCTCTCTCTCTCTCTCTCTCTCTCCTCTCTCTCTCTCTCTCTCTCTCTCTCTCTCTCTCTCTCTCTCTCTCTCTCTCTCTCTCTCTCTCTCCTCTCTCTCTCTCTCTCTCTCGTCAGTGGCGTTACTACTCTGTTTATTCTGGGTTGGAGTGGATTATAAGGCCCCAGTTTCGCTCCATTTTGGTGAAGTCATCTTCCTGCTCAGCGCCTTCCTCTGAGGACTGTCTCAAGACCACGTTAGGCAGGAGTGAGACGGCTTCAGTCTGGATCTGTGGCTTGTCCTCGAGACCCAACAAGCCCATCAGAGGGATTGTCAGCTCTCGAGTCGCTGGGCTCCAGTCCAAAAATATCCGTGCTTCCACTTCCTCATCGTTCTGCTCGTCCTCACACTCGTCCTCACAGGCGTCCTCAGGCTTAGCGGGGTCTACCGCGAGGTCTTGAGTCCTGTACGGGCTGAGCTCGGCCGGACACTGACCCGGTGCGTGGAACCCGGCTGGTACCACGATGCCGTAATCTCCAGCCTCGCTGTGAGGAGGCTCCTGTGGCCAGGGCTCCAGCTCGGCGTCCTCACTCACTGAGTCTTCGTCCTCTGCGTCTGCAGGAAGAGCTCCAGATCCGGGCGGCGGCAGCTCGTGCTGCCGTGCATAAGACACGGGCGGCTCCGGCACAGCGTTCAGAGCCACGGACGAGTCTTCGGCAGAGACGGCCTGAGGCAGAGCCGGTGGACAGAGCGGAGACCACTCGTCTTCAAACCCACCCATTTTTAACACGTTAATGATGATTGTTGGAGGCATTTTCAGGTTGGAAGATTTGCAGCTTCTCATTTCTCACTCCATCCACATGCTGCAATGACAAAAGTACAGCTTTAAAAGTCAACTTTATACAATACATATTGTTTCAAAGCAGCTTCAAAGTAATAAAGTAACCACAGTGTTTTGGTTCTGGTTTCCCTGTGCCTGTCATTTGACCCAGTTTCCCAGTGTGTCTGATTGTTGTATTCCTATAACCTGTTGTTTTGTTAACTCTAGCCCCCCTGAATTTTCCTCGGTTTCATGTCCTGTCTCGTTGGTGTGCTGGTTGTGTTTGCCTGAAGTTCTCCTACGTGTTCCTGTTGGACTATTATTAAACGATTATTGTTTTGTATTTCCTCGTGGTCAATTATTGTACAACCCGTGACAGAAGGCAGGACCCTACAGTAGTTATTTTTGCTGTGTTTTTTTTACTTATGGACCTGCCCGCTATTTATTACAAATCATAACCATTTGTTGTGCCTGGAGCAGAGAGATCGTCCGCTGGAAGACCACACTCGGGACTTTCTCCATCTTGCGTGCCAAGCGCACTACCCGGACCACTCGCTCTGTGTATTTTACCACACCGGGGCTGAGCGAGTGGTCTAAGGCACGTCTTCCAGCGGACGGTCCTAAGGAAGACTTTGTCGCATTGGTGGAGTGGGTGCTGGTGAACAATTATTCCCCCGCTCACCAACAGCCTGGCTGAGGACCACACCAGCCCCACTCCACATCCAGAGCCCACCGCAGACTGGTGGAGACCAGCCTGCTGTGATGGATGAGCCCAAGCCTGCTATGAGGACGGAGAATGGCATCGCGCCGGAGCATAATCCACACAGAGAGTCTGGCCAGCTGCATCGCAAAGGGAGTGCATATGGAGTTTGAAGGCTGGGAGGAAAGCCCCGCCCACAACCCTACCGCTGTGGATGCGATGTCTAGGGCTTCTGGAACTTATATAAAGGATTTAATAGAGGTGTTTGAAGATGACTTTCCTGTTTTCCACTGGTTCTGCCCAGTGTATGCCATCTGTGAGCCTTCCCAGGCTCCCTCTTCCACCTCCTCTAACAGACAGTTCCTCAGCCCTGCTCTGCTGGTTCGCTTCTGCCCCTCTGCATCGTCTGCACATGCCTGCGAAGATCTACCTTAGTTCCTCAGGCCAGCAGCTCTGCCTAGCCCAGAGGATCCCCTGGCTCCACCTCCAGCCTCTGTGCCCATCACTCCACCCTTGGGCCTGTCGACACATCGTCTCCGCCTTGGCTCTATCTCTGTCAGACGTCGTCCTGCCAGCACCTTTGGATCCGTCTGGCTTCGTCTCCCCCCCGGCTCTCGTTCCCAGGGTGTCAGCTGCCAAGTTTCCACCATGGCTCCTCTCTCCCTCGACTCGGCGCTGGGGCTTAGTCAGGGCTGGTCTCTGGACCACCATCTGGCATCTCCTGCTCCTGGCTTCACACACCCTCCACTCTCCTATGGACTTATTTGTTGATCTTTGTTTTGTCTCACCCCGCTCCAGTTCCTCATCCTCCTCCAAAGCCCCCGCCCTCCCTATTGTGGACTATTTATGGCACAAGTCTGCAGGAGTTGGCCACTATACAGAGAGTGTACACTATACTTTTAGTTCAAAAGTGTGCTCATTCTGATAAATACTTATGGATTATTGCATGTTTACTTCAAATATCTTTAGAGAGCACTATTTTTTTATTTTTTTGCCAAAAAATAGGATGAGTAATAAGCTCCAGGAAATCCCTAATATGGACAAAGACATCCAGCAATTGCTGTAGCTGAATAAAAGGGCAGATCGAAATTTGACTGATTAAACATGAAGATAATTACACACTGTTGCAACAGTATTATGGTTTATCTGTGTTCTTCAAGCCCATCTCGGGTATTTTCATAAGGGTAATGTATATTTTATAATGCAATGCCAATCAACATAGCCTTTATCACTTTATACAATCCTATAAAATAATATAATTTCTATTTGACTGATAGCATTTCGTTTTTTTTCAAGATTTCTATAGATATCACAATATGTTAATTTTACTGGGCCCAAACATTTGAATGGGAGTGCGTATCAGATATTAGTTACACTTTATTTTGTGATTTAATTCGAATGAAAACTAAACCTGGACTGGAGCACACAGAAAATGGAACCAACAAACACACACTAATGTTCAGTAGTTTGGGGTCAGGAAGATTTTAAAAAATAATATAAAATTAATACTTTTATTGAGCAAGGGTGCATTCAATAAAATTACAAGTGACAGTAAAGACACATAATATTTTATCTACATGTATAACGTTTTTTCCCCCTTTCTTTGAAAGGTTTAATTGAAAGGTGCCAGTGTGCCATTCTGTTTTGGATAAATGCAATGCTTGGTAACTGGTGGTGTCCTAATTCGTTGCTGATGAGCCCAAGACAAATAAGCCTCTGAGAGATTGCGTTCTCAAACAGCGTGTGTTTGCTTCACTGTGTGTGTGTGTGCGTGTGTGTGTGTGGTATCTTACAGCACTCTTGGGCAGGGTCTGCCTGTGGTCGGTGATGTAGCAGTGGACGAGCCCCGCGAGCACCGCCAGCACACACAGACAGAGCGCAGACGGCAGCACTCCTCCCAGCATGGCAGCCAGCAGCTGATCTCTGAACGGGTCTACAGCAGAGAAAACATCAGCATCAGCTTACACATTAACACACACACACACACACACACTCAGAGCGTCTGAAGACACGAGGAAGTCCAGCTCAGAGCACGCTGGGAAAACACCTCAGTTAGTCATGCATATTATGCACCAACTGATAAAGGGTAAACTGACAGCAAAGGTTTCCTCAACTCGTCCCGTCACTTATGTCAATCAAATACTGCTCAAACCTGTTCCCCTGACAATCTGAAAGTAAAAACACAAGAATCCTTCACGGGCTGATGGAGGTACCTTTGGGAGTCTCGACGCACAGCCACTCGCTGGGTTTGTAGGCCAGGGGGAGAGACTCTGATTCGGCATGAACCAACACGCAGAACCGTGTGGAAAAGTCCAGAGGGCCCAGTCTCAAGCTCCCGTTCCTGAGACGCATGTGATTCTGGGAAAACAACCAATTTAATTCGGCTGAGTAACCCACACTCTTAAAAAACAAAGGTTCAAAATAGGTTTTTCACAGTGATGCCATATAGGAGCCTTATTGTGAACAGATCTTAAAATCTCCCTGTGGTGAAAATCCAGCTTTTAATGTTGTTTATGTGTCTATGTGGTGTTTTTAATATGCTTTAAGACAAACCATGTGTAAATTCATAAGTCAACAGCATTGCTGAGTATTTTCTCCTTAAAACTGCAGTGAACCAAAGAGAGTTTGAAATCGCTGGTGTTTCTGACGTCACAAACTACCTTGTAACCAATCAGATCAACGTGTGATCATCAACCAGTGGATCTCTGAGCTGAGTGAGTGGAGGCGAGCTTATTTGCATATTCATAGAACCGTGTATACTAAATACAGTAGGGCAAGGGTGTCGAGTTACATTCAAGCTATTTTTAGGCATAAAGACTTTTTTTTTTCAAGGAACAAACTTTAAAATATGTCATTTTGGTGATCAAAGATGAGTTTTAAGGCTTACAATTATAGAACACAGGGGGACTTTAAAGAACCATTTTTTTGTGTGTGTGTGAAGAACATTTTAAACACCGTTTTCCATTATAAAGAACCTTCTGTGGAATTGGAAGGTTCCATGGATGTTAAAGGTCCTTAATGGAACCACCAATGCAGATAAAGCAGCTTTTCTCAAACACAAGGAGCACTAACCGTGTGATAGCTCCTGCTGTTGAACACAGAGACGTTATAGATCATGTGTGAGAAGATCTTCCACAGTGACTTGTCTTTCTTTGTCCTCTTGGTTTTCCATCTGAAGGGCCCCTTTATGGTGACGTTCATGTAGTTGTGCAGCAGATTCACTTCCACAAGCGGCGCTCCGATAACCGCTGCGGGACAGAGATTGAAGAGAGCTGCTAATCATTTGCCTTTATGAGGGTCAGAGTTCAGGGACAGCAGCTTTGAGTTTGCTTTCCCCTGTGATTACTTTAATCAAGAGAAGAAATACACATGTAAGGCATAACCGAGAAGTTAACGTGAGAAAGAGCCCGCACTAAATAAACACAAAGACATCTCTACACCTCAGTGTGAAACATTCCTGCACCTGAACTTGTGATAAATCCTGAGTCACTACATTCCAGCACGACTATCCTTCCAGTGTAAAGGGTGTTGCAGGGTTGGACTGGAGAAAGAAATACACCTATAGCTCACTCTAAATTAATTGAGGAATACTTAATTATGTGGTTTAAAGCATTTGTCTTTCTGTGCCTAAACATAACAAATGACCCCATTTATAGGTTTACAACTTGTGAAACAAGCTCTCAAGTCTTTGTTGAACACATCTTTGTTGGGAAACCTCACGAGAGCTCAGATTTCTCTCTGTTGACTGGCGTGAAACATGTGAAACTGCAGTAGCTTAGCAACTTCACATATTTCACATGTCAGCTGGTCATTATCACGCAATAAACTCTTGACAGGCTGATCTGAACTCAAAGTTTATTGTGCAATAATAACCGGCTGGCCCGGCTGTCCATTATCTCACTCGTTTACATGGAAATATTGATTTGAGTTCAAATTATTTTATACTTTCATTACACAAGAAAAATGGAAGAATGGAAGTGCAAAATAAACACCGTTTGATCAGGTACATCGATTCAGTTAACCTGGACACTCCAGGTAAACTGAATCGATGTACCTGATCAAACGGTGTTTATTTTGCACTGTCTGTACGCTATCATGCTTATTACAAGCTTACTTACCAAATCAATGAATCAATATTTTGAAATGAAATACGGATTTAAAGTCGCGGTGAATCAGAAGTATCATCAGTTCTTTTCTTCCATTTTGTGACATACAGAAAAAAGGCGGGGCTTGGTTCTATGCATGTGGGCGTGGCTCTCAAAAGTGTATGCAGATTAGCGTGCGCTTGCAGGGGCGGGGCTTAACAAGAGGCCAGAATGGTCAATAGTTAGACATTTTGGAAAGGTGCAATTGTTTATGTTTCATGTGCCATTTTTCTTTAGGCAACGCTATTACTGTCATCAACAACAATCACGCATGGACTTCTGGCATAAAAACGAGTCTGAGGACGTCCACAGATATATGGACAGTAATTATATATACCATTGCCAGTAGTCACTACTACAGTTATTGTTATTACAGTAACACTGTGGTGGCATTAGTGAGGAAAAAACTGTGAAACCGTCTTACACCTTCTAAAGGTCACATGATTTTAGGTTCACTAACAATAACTGCATTAAGCTGTGTTCAAACTGTCAGCCACAAAACATGATCCCATTCAATTCAAGACAGGACGTAGACTTGTCTAGCGACGCAACAAAGTTGAGATATGTTAAAGCAACTATCGGGAGAAACAACCAATAGGAGTCAGTGGAGCGCATGTGAGCCGTCAAGAGTTATTTTAGTGGTCCGCAACTTTCCTATAATTTATGACATGGCTCTGTGTACATGCAAATCAGTGTCAAGCTATACTCTATTTGTATAGGCTTTAAAGGTGACATATTATGCCCCTTTTCACAAGATGTAATATAAATCTATGGTGCCCGCAGAATGTGAACCCTTTTTGAGTGTGAACAAAATCGCACAGTTTTTGTGTGTGTCCCTTTAATGAGCTGCTGCTCCGCCCCCGTTCAGAAGAGGCCGATCCTTTACACGATCTTCAGATACTCCGGCAATAACAAAACAGGCCAATCTCACTCATCCAGAATCTCAGAATAACCAGTAGTGAGTGCAGCCTTACAGAGAGACTCAGCAAGAGTTCAACTTTTAGACGCACCTGGACATTTCTGAATGGTTAGTGGATTCATTTATGTAGTTGTTGTGGAGTTAACATTGATTAATCTCATCGACTTGCGTCATGTTTAACTTTTACACAAGTTGACAGTTCCCTGAGGTCTTTATAAGACAGCTGTGACATGTTTTGGTCAAATATGTTTTGGTGGTTGAGGAGAGACCCTGACATCATTGTAAAGCGCTTTGGGTGTACAGTAGTACATATGAAAGCGCTATATAAATGCCTCATTCATTCATTCAAATAGTGTTCAGTGCTCGTCTGTGCAGCAACGACAGAACAGTTTTCATGTTTTCCCCAAACTTTTGCCATTGTGTTAGAACTGGTTACACTGTTGTAAACCAAATGGTTCGCCGTGGGTGGAAACGTGCAGATTAATATTATAATAAGATCCCCTTCCTACGCCAGAAGGGGAGTAAAATCTGAATGGCTTATTTTGTGACATGCTTGCAGAGAAAGGCTTACCAAAACAAAGTTAATGGGTTGTTACTATTCACGTTTTCTGGGTTGGTAGAAGCACCGGGGACCCGATTATAGCACTCAAACACGGAAAGTGTCAGATTTTCATGATATGTCCCCTTTAATAAACAGTGATAAACAAAGCAAAACAGAAGTGGTTCATCAGGCACTCACTGTCAGTCATGGGATTGAATCGGTGTGTGCTCTCGCTCCAGAGGGAGTGTGTTTGTGCGCTGACGGCTCTGACTCTGGCGTAGTACTCATCCAGCAGTTCAAAGGTCTCCTGAGACACGTCACACTCGCTCTGTGTGATGGAGCTGCACTGCTCCACACGCCTCCATCGCAGCTGCCCACTGCCGCTCGCCGCCTCATCGCCGTATCTGCAGGGAAAACAGTTGTTCATGTCTCATTACAGGCTCAGGAAAGCAGAACAACTGTCTGTCTGTGCTCTCACTATTCCTTCATCCCTCCCTTTTCAAGCTTGAACTATTCTGGGGTGTGTTTCCCAAAAGAATCACTATGGTTCAGTCGTTATCCGCAGTTCAACGAGCCTGTGTTTCCCGAAACCATCGTTCCAACGAACATTCACAAACAGCATCGCAGAGTTGTGTGTGTGAGCGACAGATCTCGGCCTGTGGTTAGAAGCAGAGTTTCTTGTTTTCATGACATGTGGAGTCGATAAATCCTGATCTTGAGCAAAATAAGCAAGCTGACATTCAGTACAATCTATATCTTTTATTTTGAATACATACAAATCTCCTTTACGTCTTTTAGTTTGTCAAGATATTTAAAGCGTCGTTTTTGAAGAGTGCGCATGTGTGAACAAGACTATGATTGAATCTGGAGATAAAGCAAAATGAGAAATAGTCCTCAGATGCCATGTCCGTAATTTATAGCAAAACATCTAGCGTTAATTCGATCTCAAACAGATTCATTAACAGTAGTTATTACTCCACCACGTGCGTGACATCATTAACCAACACGGTTTGAACGACCAATTTGCGACAATTTGGTTTCGGGAAACAGTCGTGACTCGCTAGTTGATTTCTTCAGCGATGCATCATACTTTGGTAGTTAAGCAGCGAGTTACGTCACTGTACGGGAAACACACCCCTGCACAATAGCTGAAACTCTGTATTACTAGCACTTCTTGTCTTATTGCCTATTTAAGATAATTCACTTGCTGTATTCCTCATTTCTGTAAAAAGGATAAAAGCATGTAAATAATGGTTTGTGGGGCTGGGGATCGGTACATAATTGGACAAAAAAAAGCATGACAGGGCTTGACAATAAGGACTGCCCAATGGCATTTGTAAACATTTGTTCACAGTTGACACAACTGTCACTTGCCCGGCCCTGTTCTGCATCATAAAAGTTTATCATTTGCACATGTTTATAAGCCTTGCCAACATAAATATTCAAGCGTTTTTGTTTGAGATATCTGATCATCCGAAACGTGCGTGCACCCAGAAAGCCGCCTCTCAGACAGTGTGTGAATGCTGAATCGAGCTCTTTCACATCTTGCACTTAAATGGACACATTCACACAAAATTACGTCAGAATTCTCGGCAAGCATCCTAGTGAACATAGTGTGTTATATCTTAAAGTGAGCATAAACAGTTGAGAAACTAAAAGTATGTGTAACAGTATATTGGATCCGTGCAGCTCTTAAAGGGGTGGTTGTTTAATATTTAACTTTTCTAACTTTAGTTAGTGTGTAATGTTGCTGTTTGATCATAAACAACATCTGCAAAGGTACAATGCTCAAAGTTCAAAACAAAGGGAGATTTATATTTACTTTTTTTCAAAGTTTTTTTTAAGGACTACAACAAACGGCTGGTAGGGACTACACGACATTCCTCACGGGTTAGTGACATCACCAACTCTAAAATTTACAAAAACCCCGCCCCCGGGAACACGCAGTCCATGTTGAGAAGAGGGAGAGTTGTAGTCGCGCACATTTGTGAGTCAGCTCAAACCGTAGCATCTGTCTTTTCACATGCAATAGAAAGTCACTCTGTGTGTATCTCACAACAGTTCCTATAAGAGCGATTTATAGATTACCATGACAGAATATGCTAATTGAAGATAGTTAACTCCACATCAGCAACATAAATTCATCAACTAACCATTCAGAGACGTCCTGTTGTATTCTACGTGTTGTCACTTCTTCTTGAGTCTCTCCATCATTGTCTGACTCCGGTTAAACATAAAAGGCAGAACAGTTTCTGTCATTTTAGTGTGTCTGCGTGAAGTAATAGGAGCTGCTTAAGGCGGGGCATACACTGTGCGATTTCAGCAAGGTTACCTACTCACACTGAACGAGTAGATTGCATGCGATGTGAAGCCAAAGCTCAGGATTTATGTTCTCACACTATACGGTCTGAACGCCGAGCTGCGACTTCACTGCTCACACTATAAGTGTGAAATATGCGCAAATCAACGCGATAAGAGCCTAGACGATATCATGTATCCAGATACCCGAAAAACAGTCGCACGAGTCAGAATTCGTCTCAAAATCGGACGAAAATCGCACAGTGTATGCCCGCCTTAAGACACACAAGCTCTCGAAACCCTGCCCTATGTGCTGGGAGCAGCAGCTCATTTGCATTTAAAGGGACACAAACAAAACGGTGCGTTTTTGCTAACTCTCAAAAAGTGACAACTTTAACATGCTATAAAAATATCTGCGGGGAACTTTGAGCTAAGACTTCACATACACACTCTGAGGACAGAGACTTATTTTTACATTTTGTGAAAAGGGCATTATACCACCCCCTTAAAGTGACAGCAGCCTAAAATTCATGAACTCCAGTTCGTACTCGCATTAAAAGTATCTTCAACACACCTTACTCCCTACACCACTGTGGCTGACAAGTTACAGGTGTTTTTGTGCTTTTGTCTGTCCCAACCAGACATTCGGTGGGCGGAGTTAGTGTAAATAGCCTCTGCCAACAATATTTTATTTGTACGTTTGTTCTGTTGTATTTGTGCTATTGCTCGTAATTTGCAATTATTTGTTCTTATTTTATTATGCGTTAGGTTATAGTTTTTGGTGTCACAACCTTATTGGTCAAAAATAACAAAGACAATAACTAGGGCTATTTTATTAATTTTTTACTTTTTTTGCATTTTAACCTAGGACTGTGAAACCAGGGTCAGGGTCAAAATACTACTCGGCTCACGTGCTGTTTTTTGCCTATATATTGTATGGAAGTATGTGTATTCAGACGCAGGGATTCAGACTAGCATTTCAAAGAGAACTTGTGAGTCCAAACACTTCTCATGCTGACTGTGGCTGATCTGAACAGGCTGTTTTTATTCAACTCACATGGCATATTCCACAGAGAAGACGGTGTCGTTGGGAGATCCTTCTCCTGGCGTCCATTTGACTATGTTCCTCAGGTTCACGGAGGAGAAGTGGACGTTTCGAGGCTCCGGCAGTCCCTCAACTGATGCTGTTTAACAGATGAACACAAGACAAAATATTCTCTCTTATTATTATGCACACAGGGCATGTTCACATTACTGACTTGTTGGATTGTTTCCAAAACTTCACAGTGAGCGACAGCAGGAAATGCAGTGAAGAGGCATTGTTGAAATAAATCAGATTTCATGAAACCACAGGAAGAGGCACATGTGTGTTTGACGGGTGAATCTGCGCTTCCTGTTGTTCCTGAACCCAACAGATCATCACACTCTTGATATACACCACAGAAACCCAGAGGACCATAATCAAGATCAACACATGCGTTAATGTGAACGATCCCGTGCTGTAAAAGAGGCTTTGTGGTAAAGAGAAGATATGACCCCATCATAAAATAGAGAATGAATTTATGGAAGCTTGTTTCCGCCACGAAATAAAAACATGTACAAGATAATTGCGACTTTACAGGCTGCACGCAATACTGACATTTGTCTCGGAATTGCGTGATAAACTGAAAAAAAATAAAATAATTGTGAGACAGAAAGTCGCAATAACTTTTTTTTTTCTTTCTTCAGTGGCGAAAAAAGCTTCAATAGACACACGTAACTTGAAATAGCTCCAAATATCTTACTTGACATGACAGTACGCTTATGACATATAGTAATAACATAACTAAGATATTATAAATAATATATCAATAGGCCTATAAGATTTATAGGTTAGACTCTCCATCAAAGAATGACCAGGCGACATAAAATAGAAATATTAAAACAATATAACGTTAAATCAGTCCGATCGCAGACAGAGAGAGAGACGGTGAGATTTACCTGTCGCTCCTCTCGAAAGCAAACACAGCGCGATCACTAACGCGGTCTCCATAACTCCACACGCGTAATCCTGATCATTCTGTCCTGATGTTGACTCTGGTGAAAGCTGAAGTTCTCTACATGTCTCTGGAGCTGATGGAGCTGATGGAGCGACCGCAGCTCTCGGCTCTCAGGTACAGAGTCCCTCACTGCAGGTGTTGCTGCGCTCACGTGACCCGCCCTGCAGCCAACCGCTGCAGAAGCGTGGGCGGTTTCCTAGTAAGCGTGTGTGTGTGTGTGTGTGTGTGTTGTTTGTGTGTGTGTGGTATGACAGCAGACTGGTTTTACTGGTGTGACTTCATTATCTGAATGAATGACGTCATCACAATCTGATTGATAGACAGAAAGATAGACAGACAGACAGATAGATAGATAGATAGATAGATAGATAGATAGATAGATAGATAGATAGATAGATAGATAGAAATTTGCGTGCAAACCCGTTCTCTAATCCATTTTAGTTTTTACACAGGGTGAAACTAAACAGGTTAAGTTGTATTATCTGTCTGTACTGAATGTATTTTTGTCCACACAAGAATTCCCTCAGACTGAATCTGAGCTGAAAATGCGTTTAATGACCCTCTGTTTCAGGTCATGTGACTGGGTGATCCTCCTTAGTTCTCATCATTGTATTCAGTCAAAATAACAGCATGTAGCTTTCATGGATCTGAAAGTAAAAACACTTACTAAAGTACAAAAGATATGTATTCTCTCTCGGTTTTTTTTCTTCTTTTTTTTACATGTAAATAAAAGCCACACCAATTAATTACAGACGAGTGGAGTGAGTGCCACAGGGAAGTTCATTATCTCACACTATCAGCTTTTGAGTCAAAGATTCAAATAAACACATGACTGTAATGTTCTCTAGCAATGGTTATCTTGGTTTAGCTTCAGAACTGTTCGTTTGATTGTATGAATGTATCCTTCAATCTAAAATACCAGTAACAGTAATTTGTAATATGTAACAATATTACCCAACAAATATTACAGCCTGTGCTGACCAACTGGCCCCAATCTTCATGCATATCTTCAGCAGATCACTGGAGCAGTGTGATGTAAACACTCATTCTGGTCCCCAAGAAACCCCAAATCACTGCACTCAGTGATGTAGTGGTGCCTGGAGAAGTGGGTATACTCTTAATTTATGCGCCTTATATTTTTTTAAGCATCCCAGCAAAGGATGAACGCTCTGTGTTATAAACAGTGACATGCAATACTAGTCTTGCATATTAGTATTGAATATTTAAGACTAGTATAGAATATAGAATATAATTAATAGAATAGAACATATAGAATTAGTATTCTTGCATATCAGGGCCGTACGCATGGGTTTTATAAATACAGAGGTCCCATAAATGTTACTGCTAGGGGGGTTCGGGGGCATGCCTGAACTATATCCTGCAACATCTCCACAGACATGGGACTTACGTAAGGATCTTATTTGTGGACTTCAGTTTGGCCTTCATTATCATCATCCCGGATCTTCTCTCAGCCAAACTGACCAAGCTCTCTCTTCCATCCCCAATCTTGTCAGTGGATCAGCAACCTCGGGTAACTCACATCCAGGACCCTCACTATCAGCACTGGTGCTCCTCGGGGACGGGTGCTCTCTCCACTGCCCGTCTCCCTGTCCATGAACGACTGCACTGCAAAAGACAACGACACCACACTCATCAACCTCATCCAGAGGTTGAGCAGCTGGTCAACCGGGTGCAGTTATAAAACTGGATCTGAACACGCTCAAAACAGTGGAGATGATGGTGGACTGCAGGAGAAAACACCCTGCATTATTCCCACTCACTCAGCATCATGAACAGTAAACATCTGTGACAGCAGTGGAGTCATTCCGGTTCCTGCACCAACATCTCTCAGGACCTGAAGTGGGACACTCATGTGGGACACTCACATATATACTCCATAGTGAACAAGGCCCAGCAGAGTCTGTTCTTCCTTCACCAGCTGATGCTGATACTCAGCCGTCATCGAGTCTGTCCTGTGCTCAGCTCAGCTCAGCCAGCAAATCAGATTCAGGAGACTACAACGGACAGAAGGACGGCTGAAACATATCTGTTCAGAAAACTACTATAGCACACAGACTTTATGATTGTTGTGAATTTTGCACCGGTAGTTATAGGGTTAATGCGGTGACTTTGAAATCTCTATGGCTACTGTTTAGCACCAAAGTGTCATTTAAATTGTGTGATTTAATTCTCATGTCAGCATCTGACAATTATTTTCTTATCTAAGATGATCAGGAAACTAGTGCGTATGGAGTTCTCCAGTAGCAGTATTAAAGTCGGCATGAAATCAAAATTGACCCTATTTACTTTGTTAGCGGATATTACTAGTCTTGTGGTGAACAATTAATCCGTGCAAGTTAATACACAGAAAAAAATAGTTTGCCGTGGTTATCTTTAATCAAAGTCTGAAAAGTTACTTCCGGTCGATCTGGAATGGTGCTTTTTCTGATGACGTAGGTTTGACGGCTTGGGTTGCTTAAACGCTTAACCACCCCTCAAACCGTTACTCTGCTATGGGCGAGAGATGGAGAGGAGGAGCGCTAAAGTAAAACCCTGCCCTCTGTTCAATATTCCGTTTCACTCGGAAATGCGTCACAACACTTGAGAAAAGTCGTTTGCAACATCCGGTTCACAAGGACTTTAACCTCTTATATACTGTCTATGACTTTAACATTAAGTCCCACAGATGAGAATCTTGCGCTGGCCAGTGTTATACTTACTTACTGACACCTACTGGCGTGCGTCCGTGCAGCATCACGCAAAAATAAAGGTTTACAGTAACGGATGCAACTGTTAATACGTTATATAGCGACCCATGATATATTCATTTTGTGTCTTTCCAAGAATGGGCAGTTTGTGAGTTTGCGAGATAAACAACATAAAGTAGCACTGGTAATACAAAACATTCAGTAGCACATACCAATCAAATACAGACGTGACAAATAACACGTTTGAAAAAATATTACTGACTTTAATTGATATTTAAAAATACCACAAAATTAGATAATTTATTAAGGATTTTGTGTCACAATTACGTCAGTATATATGCTCGATTAATCTGTCAGTCACTACTGGAGGTGTGACAACATACGGCGACAAGTTCCGCGACTCGGTGTCAGTCAGGTGTCATGTTAGTGTGTCGCGATAATGTCAGTGACACATGCCACTATCCACTGGCACATGCCAATAATGTCAGTGGCACATGCCACTATCCACTGGCACATGCCAATAATGTCAGTGGCACATGCTACTATCCACTGGCACATGCCAATGATGTCAGTGGCACATGCCTCTATCCACTGGCACATGCCAATGATGTCAGTGACACATGCCTCTATCCACTGGCACATGCCAATGATGTCAGTGACACATGCCTCTATCCACTGGCACATGCCAATGATGTCAGTGACACATGCCACTATCCACTGGCACATGCCAATGATGTCAGTGACACATGCCTCTATCCACTGGCACATGCCAATGATGTCAGTGGCACATGCCTCTATCCACTGGCACATGCCAATGATGTCAGTGACAAATGCCTCTATCCACTGGCACATGCCAATGATGTCAGTGACACATGCCTCTATCCACTGGCACATGCCAATGATGTCAGTGGCACATGCCTCTATCCACTGGCACATGCCAATGATGTCAGTGACAAATGCCTCTATCCACTGGCACATGCCAATGATGTCAGTGACACATGCCACTATCCACTGGCACATGCCAATGATGTCAGTGGCACATGCCTCTATCCACTGGCACATGCCAATGATGTCAGTGACACATGCCACTATCCACTGGCACATGCCAATGATGTCAGTGGCACATGCCTCTATCCACTGGCACATGCCAATGATGTCAGTGGCACATGCCTCTATCCACTGGCACATGCCAATGATGTCAGTGACACATGCCACTATCCACTGGCACATGCCAATGATGTCAGTGGCACATGCCTCTATCCACTGGCACATGCCAATAATGTCAGTGACACATGCCACTATCCACTGGCACATGCCAATGATGTCAGTGACACATGCCACTATCCACTGGCACATGCCAATGATGTCAGTGACACATGCCACTATCCACTGGCACATGCCAATGATGTCAGTGACACATGCCTCTATCCACTGGCACATGCCAATAATGTCAATGACACATGCCTCTATCCACTGGCACATGCCAATAATGTCAGTGACTCATGCCACTATCCACTGGCACATGCCAATAATGTCAGTGGCACATGCCACTATCCACTGGCACGTGCCAGTGATGTCAGTGACACATGCCACTATCCACTGGCACATGCCAATGATGTCAGTGACACATGCCACTATCCACTGGCACATGCCAATAATGTCAGTGGCACATGCCACTATCCACTGGCACATGCCAATAATGTCAGTGGCACGTGCCACTATCCACTGGCACATGCCAATAATGTCAGTGGCACATGCCACTATCCACTGGCACATGCCAATAATGTCAGTGGCACGTGCCACTATCCACTGGCACATGCCTCTATCTACTAGCACATGCCACTATCCACTGGCACATGCCAATGAAGACCGGATGTGTCAACGCATAGTGACATGTGCCATTGGCTTCTGTGCGTCAGATGCCATGTCACTTAGGCTCGTTCGACTTGAACCGGCGCTGCACAGACCGATCTGAGAATGACATCAAAGTACAGCTAGAGCAATTAGAGAGAAGACTTTAGTATGCTTTTCAGTCGCTCTCGCTGTCCTTTGATGTCATAAACCGATCGGTGTGTGCAGCACCGGTTCAAGTCGAACAGGCCATTGTTAATAGTTTGTGCCAGGGCCAGTCGCGTTTACACTGTCACTTCCGGGGCTTGATCGGGGCCAACGACCAGGGTTTTCTATACAAACTATTTAATGAACTGTAAGGTTAAAGTTTTTTTTAGGTCGATCCTGGATTAATGAATGAGACACAAATAGATGCAGAGGCTTTTGCTGTATGTAAAGTCAAATCTTTAGTTAGAAGTAAGTCATGTTGTATGTGAAGTCAATTCGTTGTGGAAGCATCCTAATGCATAGATGATGCAGTCAGCAGAGATGTGCCAAGGCAACATTTCACCTTGGCATGATTGGGTCGTGACCTGGTGGACGAGGAGGCTGGACTGGCTGAGGAACTCTGCAAAACACACACACACACACACACACACACACACACACACACACACACACACACACACACACACACACACACACATGCTGTATGAAACGGTGCATTCGTACGTACACTCATAAGCCTGTTGTGCTATGTGACATCACCCACAGGTTTTTATTGAGATGGGCAAACCGGAAGGCACAACGCAGCGGGCGCCGGGCGGAGTCAATTAATTTAAAAAAGAAAGTTGTACGTTTAACTCCTGGTTTGATGCATAAATCTGTACAGAGGCAATAATACAACGAGTGTTGTACTTTTTGTAACGCCTGTGACTTTAGAAGCGTTTCAGTACGAATTTATGGCCTGTTTATTGATTTATCGATTTGTTTTTTTTTTGTTTTCGAGCGAGAAGGCTCAACAGAAACCGGAACCATCGCTGTGTGTGATCGTGTGTTCACACCGGAATATTTTCAGCGCACTCGAGTTTCCGGTGTTTCTGGACACTGGCGCTGGTTTTCTGTTGTTCATCAGAGCGTCAGTTCAGCGCTAATTCAATAAACACAAACACACTATAACATGGATATGTAAGTTTATGAAGCGCTGTCCTGCGACGAGCTTCTCAGATCATGGCGGTCCCGATGGAAAGTCAGCTGCAGAGTATTTTTGAGGATGTAGTGGTGGGTCATTTCATTCATTAAAAGATTGTTTCATATAACTGTTACTGTATGAGCAGACAATTATCTTATTAAACGAATACATACTTTTAAAAGAACTTTAAACCTTCAAATGTTTTATTTACACCAGAAAACTGAGGTGATAGAAGAGGCGTTTGCTGGGTGAGTAAATAATAAAGTCTGAAACTATCGCTGATCTGTAGCCAGTGAAGGGATGAGAGTCAGCTATGTGTGTGTGTGTGTGTGTGTGTGTGTGTGTGTGTGTGTGTGTGTGCGCGTATGTGTGCAGCATGTTCATGGACAGTGCGGAGGATGAGAGGAACAAACTCCTGAGCTGTTTAGGAGCCTTCAGACAGTACTGGATCAGCCTGCCTCAGGTCAGCTTACACTCATTCCTCTGGTTATAGTGTTAGTTCAGCTCTGTGATGTTAGTCCTGTCCCTGCCCTGGGATATTGCAGTGTCTGTTCTGAATGATTTATCGGTGCACATCTTTGTTTTAAAATCATGTGTCTTGTAATTTTGAATCAGAATAACTCTACGCTAGTCTTTTCTCTTGTGTCGTATATGAGTGAAACGCTTCAGGATCAAGAGCACATGTGGGCGGGGCTTGATTGTGTCTGTGGGGAATTGTTTGGATGGTTGTGGTTTGCTATTGGTGCATCTCGTGTGATTGACAGGTAATAGCCCCACCTCGTCATCAGACAAGAGACGAGATGCTGCAAGAGGAACTTATTCTGATTCAAGATTAACATGGATTTTAAAACAATGATATGCACCATAAATGATTTAGAATAAACACGGCAACATTAAATAAGTATTGTACATTTCGATTTCATGGTGACTTTAAACTTAGATTAACAAAGATTTACGCTGTTATTAACTGTGGGGAATGTGTCCATTGTATAATTTTTTCCCTATTAAGTAATTTTGCTGGCCAGTTAGAACAGATGGGGCAGAGAGATTGTGTTTAATGTGACGTGTGTGCTGTCACTGCAGGAGTCACATGATCAGTGTGTGCAGTGGATCGTCCGCTTCATTCATGGTCAGCACAGCCCCAAACGCATCGCCTTCCTCTACGACTGTCTGGCCATGGCGGTGGAGACTAGCCTCCTGCCTCCCAGGTCACAACCAGCTACACACACACACACACACACGCGCGCAATGTGTTGTGGTTTCCATGAGCTCTGGTTACATGCATACATATATAACACAAGAGAATAGGAAGAACATAAAATAGTAAGTTTCATTATTTTTTCTTAAAGTAATATACATCTAGATCAGAAGACTTTTGTTCAGATGTGTACATTGTACACTGTAACTGTATAAATGGAAATATGTATTTGCATAGTAAGTATCTATTTACTGCCTAACTCTCAGGTGGCAATGAACACCATAATAGTACTGAATTATGTTTTTTTTTATTAATTCCACCGATTTTAGTACACATGGATGACAAGCTCTCTGTGTGTGTGAGTTTACACAGAGTGTTTGTAGTAGTAAATCCTTTATTCATTAGTTATAAACCAGAACTCAACCCAAACCTGAAGTCACAGGACAGTTTACAGTTCCCATCGGGCTTGGGTCGAGTGCCAGACCTCCAGAGTTTCGTGTCATGTGACTGTGTCGGTGTTCCTGCAGAATGGTGTGTCAGGCTCTGATCGGCTCGGACAGTCTGGAGTGGGAGAGGACTCAACTCTGGGCTTTGACCTTCAAACTCATCCGCAAAATCATTGGAGGAGTTGACTACAAGGTGAAAAGATAAACTAAACATATGCATGAGCTGGAATCTGTTGAAAACTGAAACCTGTGGTATTTTGTATTGTTCCGTTGCTTTACAGCAAATGTGCGTTTATGAATTCATAGATTGACATTCAAGTCAAGTCAATTTTAATTGTGTAGTGCTTTTCACAATACACATTATTTCAAAGCAGCTTTACAGAAAGTCATAATGTTAATGTTTTTAACACTTTAGAGTGCCCCTATTTTGCTTTGAATACACAATGGCCCCATTTACACTGCATGGTTCAAGTGACCCAATTCCGATTTTTTCCTCTCATGTGGCACAGATCGGATTATGACCGGCGAACGTGTAAGCAGGAAAAAAGCACATGGATTCCAATTTTCTCAGATCGGTTTCAGGCCTCACTCATATGTGGAAATAAATCAGATATGAACCGGATACGTGCATTTGCGTGTGCCATGTAAGCAGACAAATCGGATATTCCCCAGTAAATGCGAGTCGTACGTCATTAAAAAGGGGACGTCAACTCAGGCTTTCCTGTAGCTCATACAGTAGAGTGTTGGCGCTAGCAACGCCAAGGTCATGGGTTCGATTCCCAGGGAAAGCAAGAACTGACAAAATGTAAAATGTGTACCTTGAATGCAATGTAAGTTGCTTTGGATAAAAGCGTCTGCCAAGAGACCAATGTTTTGCTGACCTTTGAAAATAGTGCGGAAAGTAAAACACTGAATATTAGAGATGTACGGATGAGCTCCAACGTCACCCGAATGCACTGCCAAAAGCAAATCATCCACCCGCCTCTCACCCGCACCAATAATTTTCTCTGATTTAAGTATCCGCACCCGATGGTCAAATTACTATTATTCGTATGTGTTGTAACGCGTGAGGATAAATTAATTATCATCACCTTCAACGGCGGACTCGGCGTCGGCGACGGTTGATGCGCGCATCTCTGGTATAATACACTGATAAATGAGCGCTGCTTTTAAATGAACATTTCTTTAAAACAAAATTTATTTGACAGAATTTAATTTTCTTAATGGCATGAACATGCTTTACTTCCTTGAAACTTAAATTGGAATGGAACATGCTCATATTTTAGAGAATGTAGTTAATATTTTCGTTAATAATGATTTATCATATCCACCCGCGACCCACCCGAAATGAATCAGAATGTTATTTTTATTACTTGACATATCGTGCTGTTTCACTTAATTTTCCGGGTCAGAACGTCTACATTGGGTTGTTTCTGCAGTGTATAGTGTAAATGCAAATATCGGATACGGGTCACTTTTAAAAGATGATGTAAGCGGGTCGTCAAAAAAATCGGATATAGTCAGTAAATCGGAATTGGGCATCAAGACCTGCAGTGTTAATGCAGCCAAGATGACCTTTCATGTAGCGTGTAATACAGCTGTTTCTGAATGTAAAAAGTCTGCAAAGTGTCAAGTGGAGTTACTGTCTCCCAAAAGAAGGAAGCCACTCTGACTCTGAAGTGATTCTGAAGCAATGCTGCATAGGTTTGTAAGTAATCTGCATAATGCCAGCCTCTGGTCTCCATTGGCTGAACGAGAACAGCATCTGCTTTGCCCCTCAAACACTGTAGTTTATCTGAGACTGGAAGAGTTTGGTTCGTGTTGTTCATGTCGAGAAGACACTGTTTTCTGCTGCCAAATCAAATCCACTTTGTTGAGATTGATACGATAAAACCGACGCCATCTTTACTGTTCATATCTGTTACGGGTCTATGAGGGAGGACTCAAATTCAGAAATTAGTGATCGGGGTTATTTGAAAGACATCAAACAAGACAGGATATTGTGAGGGAGAGGAGGTGAACAGTCCAAACAGTAGGCAGGGATGAGGCACAAAGACATGCAGGCTGAGAGAGCGACCGCTGAATCCAGCCCAGGATTGATAGTAGGAGGGACAGTAGACACAGAATGCCAGCAAGAGATTTTCTTGCTGCTTGGCTGATGGTGTAAGCGGCCAAGGAAGCTCAGCTTGGAGGACAAACAAGGGAAGAACAAAAGACACAGCAAGCAAAGGACGAGACTAGACAAGAAGTAGGGATGGCTGACGCGAAACAGTCGTTCCGAAGCTTTGCGAGGATCCCGAAGCGCAGATGTTTCGAAACACTGGTCCGAAGCGTGATTCAAAACACCCTTGTCACGTGACTATGGCCAAACGAAGCCTCGAAGTGTTTCACTAAATGTTTCATCAGGTGTGATCCGCCGAATCAGCGTTTGATTGACACGGTCGGAAACAGACCACACGATCGCACATCTGTATAAAAGTGAAATCAACGCATATTGACCTCGTGGGTTTATGTGAGAGGAGTTTGATTTTGAGATAGCGGATTTTTGGTGATATAGTGACATTTATAGTGCGATTTGTTTAGTTATATTTAGGCTTACATTTAAATTTACACAACACATTGACTGATAGGCTAGAGACACAGAGTATACATATAGTGACACATTAATAGATACATAGATATAAATATATATAGTATATATAGACAGCTACATTAATAGATAGATAGATACATAGATAGATTAAAGATAGGGATAGAAATGTCAACATCAGACCCATCACCATCAACACCAGTAGAAACACAGGACAGTTTATGGGAACTTTTTGATACTCGTCGTATCCATCAAACCCAGATGATACACAATGCTACAGCTGATGCCTCAGTGGAAGTGAAAAAATACATCAACGATGCGTATTTGCCCAGAACTCATGATCCACTAACTTACTGGAAAGAGAGAGCAGGAATCTTTCCTCATTTGTATGTCATGGCTAAAAAATATCTTTGCATTCCAGCAACAAGTGTCCCTTAAGAGAGGATTTTTTCAAAGGCTGGAGAAATTATCTGTAAAAAAAAAGTAGGCTAAGTCCTTCTACAGCAGAGAAATTAATATTTTTGAATAAAAATATCAAAAAAAGTGAGACATTGTGGCTTGATTTATTTTATTAATATTCATTTTGCAGGACCAAAATAACATTATGCACAGTGAGGAGCCTATAGGTTACAAGATTCACATATTAAAAAAGTACAATAATAAAAAAACAACAACAATTTTAATGGCTCGTCGAGGTTGTTTCAGATCAACACCTGCAAGTGACCACTAGGTGTCACCGTGGAGACGGGTGTCGGATTGATTCGAAGCCTCGAAACAATATGGACCATTTGGTTCAACTGTTTCATTGCTTCACGAAGCCTCGATCTGCCCATCACTAACAAGAAGAGACTAAAGTAAGCTCTGACTAGAAACTACAGTAGACTGTCAAACAAACAATGTAACAAACTGGCAGAACATGAGGGCAAGAGAACACGTGCATATAGGGAGCTGAGAACAAGAGGAACAGGTGAACACACTCAGACAAGGAACAGGTGAACACACTCAGGAAAACGAGGACTCAACAAGGGAGCAGAGAACATGAGGAACAGGTGACAACACTCAGACAAACAAGGACTCAACTAGACAAGAGGGCGTGGTACTGGGAAACAAGGAGGAGCACATGGCCAACACAAACAAAGACAGAGCCATATGTTAAAGCACAACACAAACATCGAGACATGAAACGGAGACAACACAGACAAAGCTGCCAGGGCAGAACCCTGTTTGATACTGATCTAGTATCACTTGTGTATCAAGAGCTGAAATTCAGATATGCTACCGGCTGTTTGGTTTCTGACCAATCAGAACAGACTGAGCCATCTGACCAATCACAACAGACTGGGTCATCTGACCAATCAAAGTAGAGTAGACCAATCACAGCAGACTGTGCCATCTGACCAATCAGAGCAGAGTAGACCAATCACAGCAGACTGTGCCATCTGACCAATCAGAGCAGAGTAGACCAATCACAGCAGACTGTTGTTGTTTTCTTTACTAGCCTGTTTGATTTGAATCTCTCACATGATCAGACTGTTCTTCCTCCTTTTCTGTTTAAGACATGTGTTATGTTGAAAGTTCTGTAAATTTAGTTCTGTATTTACTCACCGCTCTGATTTACTGCTGCACGTCATCCCTTACATAATGTATTATATTAATATATAATGTGTTAATATATAATATAATATATAATATATAATGTGTTGGAATGGAAATGTGTTGAAAGCGCATATTTATTTATTCTGATATTTTTCAATTATTAAAGTATTCAAATCAACATTATATTTATTTAAATCAAAAGCATTCATTAATTTTTTACATAGTTTTTCCTCTAAGCGTCTCCACGGGCCCCAGCGCTGTCCTGTGGCCCCCACTTTATAATCTCACTCTGTGTGTGTGTGTGTTTCAGGGCGTCAGGGATCTACTGAAGGCCGTGTTGGACAAGATTCAGACCGTCCCCAGCTTCGTGAGCTCGGCTGTGGTTCAGCAGCTGCTAGCGGCACGAGAAGTACGTGTGAATCCACACAGATCATGATACTCTAGTCTAGTGTTTGCTGGTTGTGAATAATTGTCCTGTGTGAAGGTGGTGGAGTACATACTGGACCGCAACGCTTGTCTGCTGCCCGCGTACTTCGCTGTGACCGAGATCAGGAAGCTGTATCCAGAGGGCTTGCTCTCACACTGGGTAACACACGCCTGCAGACTCTTGGGACAGATTTACTAAACAGGGCATATTAACGTGAGACCGCAATCCCATAAAAGCGCAGACAAGAGTGGAAAGTTCACACTGAGCTCTAGTCTAACATTTGAGAGCAGTAGCACTGGGGTAAAATTGATCATAAAGTTAATTTAATCATAAAAGTACTATTGTTTTGCATTTAATAAGTGCAATTACTAATAATATTACATGTTTGTTTATTGGAAATGTAATAGTGAAGAACTAAGCTAGAATTGATATGCAGATAAAAGTAACTTTTTAAAATATTCTACCCTTATTAAATGTATTATTTTGAACTGACCGACAGCGTCAGTGATTATAAAAGGAGCTCTCTTTACTTTCTTTCTGTGTAATTCAGTCACAATTTGAAGAAAAGTATTTGTTTTACATGAGACTTTGTGACTTCCTACTTTTCCATGTATTAGGCAGTGGAAATCGCTAATAATCAATGTGTTCCTCTGCCGCCATCTACTGGTTATAGAGCTATTTTCTTGTTTGTTTGCCATTAAGTGTTAGTTTTCCTTCATCTTTAAAAGTTTTGTTTTACAAATCATAAAAAGAACATTAAAATTGGATCATATTTTGAGCTTTAAAATCCTTGAAATGTGCTTGCAATTCACTCTCAAAAGGTTGTGCATTATGAATAATGTAAAAACGTTTTTAAAAAAACGAGTATTTCTGCCACAATACCATGGTTACAGTTAGCGTTACGACATTAAATCCATGGTGAATGTTGGTGATTTGTGGACTGAAAAGCCATCTTTAACGCATGCAATAAGGTTTAGCCACAAAAATAACCATGTCAATGCCTTTTATCACTAGTTTCTCACTGCGTGTATTTAGTAAATCCTGACAGTCATTTTTTAATGGCAAAAGAAGGTTTGCACTGGAGCAAGCTGTTAGTAAATCTGGCCCTGGATGTAGACCGATGGAGCTGTTGACTTGTTCTCAGTTATTCTTCACCAAATTAAAGCAATTTGTGCTTCTTTTCAGCTGTTGGGCAGCCTGATATCTGACTTTGTAGATAGTTTCAGACCGACCGCCCGTATTAACTCCATCTGTGGTAAGACGCATTCACTCGTCTTTATCTCACAGTGTCGTGTCGTTCATATCCCATAAGCCCCTGAGGCAGTCTGTCTCATGTTTAACGTGTGTGTGTGTGTGTGTGTGTGTGTGTGTGTTTTAGGGCGCTGCAGTCTCCTGCCGGTGGTCAATAACTCTGGGGCGATCTGTAACTCGTGGAAGCTGGACCCCAGCACGCTGCGGTTCCCCCTGAGGGGAATGCTGCCCTACGATAAGGTACTGCTCCTGACTCAACTCACCTGTATCTTTACAGTACAGATCGTTTAAAGCAGCCTTACAGTGATAATAGGAAAATAATGCAGCCAAGATTGTTTCGGCTGTACAGCAGTTCTAGAAGAAAGTCATTGTCCAGTTTACATTTACATTTACATTTATTCATTTAGCAGACGCTTTTATCCAAAGCGACTTACAAATGAGAAACAATAGAAGCAATTAAACTAGTTTAAAGGTAGGGTTGGTAATCCTGTTCAGAATATTTTTTTTATACTGGGTGAAATGGTCCTTCCATTCTGATAGTAGTCAATACATTATGTGTTCTGAATAAGCAATGAAAAAAATCTGACCTCTGTAGCAGCTGTAGGACAGTAAAAACTCTGACCAATCACTGCCATTCGGTGCGAATGTAAAGAACCAATCAGATGCCTTCATGTCTCGTGCCCGAGCACCACTGTGAAGCACACACGCACACTAGCACACACACGCAAGGTCTCGCTCCCTTTCTCTGTTGTGCGCGCGCTACCCATGCGCGATCTTGCTCGCTCGATCTAGATTCCGGGAGATTTGAACTAATTTGCGGACAATTCTGAAATTATCGTACATTATGGGATTTTTTCATTATTGATCGTACATTGTACAGAGGTCTAAATTATTGTACAAATACGATAAATATCGTACGTCTGGCAACACTGAGCTGACTCCAAATGTGGATGCGCGTTCATGTTTGTGGGGGGGCGTAGCTTTGGACGGAGCACTGACAGGAGGGGGCGGAGCTTAGAAGAGGTGCCACTTTCAAATCTGGCTAGCTCTCCAACATTACCTACCCTAGCTTTAAGTAAGTTCAGGTTTGGTTAATTTTCGTTGTAAAAATCAACTGAGTAACTCACTGCTGCATGTGTAGATGACAGGCCGACACATTGTCTTCATGAATCTCACATAAGAACGGACAGTTGAATCCAAATAACTCAGAAATCACAGCACAAAGATCCCGGACTGATTGATCAGTGCACATGATTTCTAAAGAAAAGGATGTTTTCATTAGGGCTGCTTGGTATAAGAAAAAAAACGAATTTTTTTTTGCGATATATGTAGTAGGGCTTGTAACGATTCCTCGATTAAAGTTGAGTACTCGATTTAAAAAAAAAAAAAAAAAAAAAAAACTCGATTGCAATTTACCTGTGTCGAGTAACAGGCATTAATCATTTAAAAAAACTAAGATAGTTAACTAATGAACCATATTGTAAAGTGTATTTTCTATGTGTATTTGTATTTTTAAGTCATTTTAAAAGCTGTTGTTATCTTGGATCTATTTTTATTTCCACAAATTTGCTATCCAATTAATTGATGGAATAATCCCTAGAATACTCGATTACTAAAATAATTGATAGCTACAGCCCTAGATATGTTTTATATATATATATATATAAAGATAGCGATCTCGATTCAAACACCCACATGATCTTATTCCTAAATGACATTGATTTGTCTCTCTGTCTAAAAACTTTTTTTGCAATATATATATATATAGACCCCTTTTCAGTTAGTGGTGACTTTTTTTTGTGGGCGGAGCTTAGGTGGTGGCAGAACAATCCTTCTGGCCGCTTCACTAACGTTAGTTTGCAAGTTTTGTTAGCTTGTTTTTTAACAATGACTGGAGAAAATCCGATTTTATCTTAATGTGCAAGGTCACTCACTGTCCAGGACCGCGATTGTTATTTGGAAAGTTAAAATTAAGTTAATTTTAACGGACGGAACCAGATTGTCTGACCCGTTCACGCTCACTCAATGGGTAGGACGATCTGACAGGATTAACGTTAATGCTACCT